>CABHPP010139080.1:0-29956 GCA_902168425.1 Peromyscus attwateri | reverse complement strand
ATATATATATATATATATATATATATATATATAAATATAAATATAAATTGTGCAATATATTTTATTTTTAATAGGTGAGCAGTTAACATAGTGTTGACATAATAAATTCCATATTTTAAGGAGAAAGTTTTAAAATCTCAGTGAATAGAAGATAGAAAGTATTTCAAAATTAAGGAAATGATACCTCACTTGATAGTCAATCAAAATTTAAGTGACAACAAAATAAAAACTGGATTTACTATTCTAGTAAAATGAATGTTGTAGCCAGAGGGCATGGAGGACACCAGGAGAACAAGACTTTCTGAATTAACTAAGCAAGGCACATATGAGCACACAGAGACTGAAGCAGCAAGTTATAATATATACTCAGAGGACCTGGTGCAGACCATGCAGGTCAATCCATCTCTTACTAATGACATTTTCTCTACTATGGTAGAGCCTAGTCTTTTCCAATGTCAATATAGTTAAGATTTTTATTTTAAGAATAAATTATTTTATCATTTTATAAAGTCAAAAAAATGAATGTTGTAGAAGCTTTTAAAGGTAAATGATATTAGTTAAAATATCTTACTAGAGAGTATTTTGAATAACAGTAATATATACTAAGAAATAAATATGTATTCACCTGGAAATTTTAATAATGTTTTATATGGAAATTAAGAATAATATAAGATCTATTACAAAATATTACAACTTTTGTATTGGTTGTTAGAATTCTTACATTAGAAACCATTGTTAGTTGATACTTCAACATTTAAAACTTAGTTAAATATCTGGAAGATTACTCAATGCACTTCATTAAATTAGATATGAATAAGTTAAGTTACTAAATACCTGATGTTTTGTTAACCATAATTATAATTTTGTTTACTAGGAATAATGAGCAGTGTTAAACTATCCCTTGGGACCTAGTGCCATTTGGCAGAGGATTATGGTACATGAGGGACCACTGCTTTCCTTCATATGAGAAATAAAGATCATTTGGAAATTGTAGCCAGTTTGAAGCACGTTGGTTATCATAGGTCCAAATCACAAATCAAGTAGAAAAGAAGAATGCAGGACTCCTTCCTCTGATTTTGCATTCCATATCAGTTGGTTTGAGTAGACATTAAGTAGTAGCATTATTCAGTCCCTTGAGTCCTTGACATTTATTTCTTTCTGTTCTTAAGTCTAAAGATCCGAGATCAAGTTCACTGGTGGTCTGATGATGTCCCAGTGATAGCCGTAATTCTGGCATTACGTCAGCTATCTTACTTCAAAGGTAAAGGACAAGGATCTGTTAAGAAAAAGATGGACTGATTGAGACAGTAATGGAGCCAGAAAGACACACAGAGAATGTGGTACTGTGGCTTCTGTGTCCCTTCTAAACCTGTTATCATGTCCTTGTGCATACAAGCTTATACAGCCAACATATCTCAGGAGGTCCCTGTTCTTATACTATCACTTGGACATTCAAATTAATTATAAGTGTGGTGTTTGGGGAAAAAGGGAAAAATTTCCTCTAAGCTGTAGCATGAATCTTAACAGTTCTTATTAATAAAATCAAACCTGAGGCCAGTTATTGGGGTGAACACTGGAAGATCAGAGAGACAGAACAAGCCACAGCTAACCTCACCTGGCCAACTTCTCAGCTGATCTTGTTTCCTCAGACTGGAAGCCCCTGTGTCCTCATATTCGAATGGCTCTCAGCTGAATTGTGCTGCTAGAAACCTGAAAGCTTAACCAGCCAAATGCTGCTAGTTTCTGGTCTTCATGCCTTACATATCTTTCTGTTTTTGCCATCACTCCCTGTGATTAAAGGCTCGATTTCTGGGATTAAAGGCGTGAGTCACCATGCTTGTTTGTATCCTTAAACACATGGATTTCTGCCTCTGGAATGCTAGGATTAAAGGCATGTGCTACCACTGCCTATCCTAAGTATCTAGTGGCTTTTCTGTTCTCTGACTCCAGATAAATTTACTAGGGTACACAATATTTTGGGGAACACAATACCACCACACTAAGCAAATACAGTCATGATGGTCTATCAGAAATCACCATATAATCATTTGCATTTATCCAATTACTAAATTAAGGGAGAACTTCCATTGCTTGTATTTTTTAACAAAAAAAGGAAATTAAATCTCAGCTTTAAATTGAAAAATTAAATCACAAAATAACAAAAAATGTTCTAAAGAGATAAAAACATGTGAAACACTCAGCTTAAGCATTCTTCTTGAGTACACTCATATTATCTGTAATATGACCAAATTGATACAACCCTAGGAAATTTAGTGTATATGATATTCTTAAAATCTTTCCCCTCTGCAGAATAAAATTTTAGTTAAATGCCTAAGATGCTGATTTTAATTATACTTCTAGTATAACTTTCTTATGGTCAACATGGTCTGCTTGCAATACTGCTCAGAGTCATAACAGGAAATAAAACTCATAGTCAGAAGACTATGAAGGAGAACGTCAGTTAGCCAGGGGCAGCATCTACTATGATGCAGCATCCAACTGCGGGAGAGGAATTCATAAAAAAAAGTCACTTGGCTGTGGCCTTGCAGGCCCCAGCTCTGCCGGAGCTGCAAGTGGTTGGAGCTACACTTGGCCAGACTGCTTATGGACTTACAGAGCCCCTGGCTCCAGGCACAGTTGCATGACTCAGGCTGGAGCATGTGGCCTGAATCTCTTTGGTGTTCTCTCTCCTGGTGGGTGGTCAGCTCTCCCTCTCCCTGCTCCCTCTTTCTTTCTCTCTCTCTTGCTGTCTCTGGAATTTCTATCTTGGACCATCACACTCGGTAGCTGCTTTGATATTCCCTTGGACTTCTACTGTTCTATGCAGTCAACAGATTTGGCAAGTCAATTAAGATATCTTAAAGAATGAAATTAGTTAAAAGAGATTTTATACCCACATTAAAAAATGGGAAAGATTTTTACAAGGTAAGGAATTTGGTTTCTGTTTGATAGCGCATTAGCAGTCTGAAAATGAAACAATTAAGTGAGAGGATAATTAATGGTGATGGGATGTACATAACATCAATTATGAATATTATTTGTTTAATCACTTTTATTTTAGTATTAAAAAGGTTGGTCAATTTAAGTGCCAAGATAAAAGCTTTAGAAAAACTTGTTTAAATGAATCATAGAGAAATTCAGACCCAGACAGGGGAATTTAAAGTTGAAACTATTTCAGAATTGAAGTATACAGTTACAGCGAGACAGCCTGTTTTCAAACAACCAAACTTAATCTATCCAGTAACCTTACAGGACCTACCTACTCACGAGCATGTACAAGATAATTGGACTCCAGTGGAAATGTTAGATTTAAGGAGATTTAAAAAAGCTATAGTCTCATATGATATGCATTCTCCATTTGTAAAGCAGATGTTAAACTTGTGGTCAACTTGTAATGGAATTGTCCCTCATTATTGGAAAGAATTAGTTACAGCTGTCCTAGAGGCTAGGGCACAATTACAATGGAGAGCATGGTTCAAACAGGAGGCTAAAACAATAGAGCAACAATGTAGGACTAGAGGTATAGAAATTTCCCAGGATCAGCTTCTTGGAGAAGGCAAATACACTGATATACAAAGACAATGTTTATATGATAACCAAATCTTAATGCTATGCCATATGGCAGCCATGAATGCATGGGACAGAATTGAGGAAGCAGGAAAGAAAATTGAATCATTTGCAAAAGTTATACAGGTCCCCTGTTGCTAGAGTTTTCTGCCTGGTCCACAGTCAGGACAAATCTCTCTCACCTGCCAGTCCCACAGCCGCTCAGACCCAACCAAGTAAACACAGAGACTTATATTGCTTACAAACTGTATGGCCATGGCAGGCTTCTTGCTAACTGTCCTTATATCTTAAATTAATCCATTTCTATAAATCTATACCTTGCCATGTGGCTCATGGCTTACCGGCATCTTCACATGCTGCTTGTCCTGGCGGCAGCTGGCAGTGTCTCCCTCCGCCTTCCTGTTCTTTTAATTCTCTCTGTTAGTCCCACCTATACTTCCTGCCAGTGGCTACTGGCCAATCAGTGTTTTATTTATTGACCAATCAGAGCAATTTGACACACAGACCATCCCACAGCAGTCCCCAGAGAATCCTTCATGGATTTTTTACAAAGACTGTCTTCAGCAGTAAATAGAATCATAATAAATTCAGAAAGCTAGACAGGTAATAATTGTATCTTTGGCTTTTGAGTACGTGAATGAAACATGCAAAAGAATAATCAGACCATTAAAGGCAAGATCAGCACCCTTGGAGGATTGGATCAGGGACACAATTAATACTGAGTCTCATGACCATGATGATATGTGGATAGGAGAGGTGATTTCAAAAGCTCTAGGGAAAAATAATTTCAGATGTTTTGGTTGTGGTAAACAAGGTCACTTGAAAAGGGAGTGTAAACAGGGCATTCCTAGAAAGAATGTTCATTCAAGGAACAACAGCAACAGAATGCCCCTCCCTTATGGACTGTGTAGGAGGTGTGGTAAGGGTAAACATTGAACCAACAAATGTAGATCAACAAGGGACATACAAGGTAATCCTTTGCCTCTGTCCTTGGGAAATTCCCAGAGTGGCTTCATGTAGCCCCCACAGTAAATTCAGTTCAGGCCTTTCCTGCCATCATAGAGGAAACCCTTTTCAGAGCAATTAAATAATCAAATGCCTATTGGAATAAACTAGGCTGCTCAAGGTGATAAGACAGCTGCAGCAGAGAGAATAGGAAATTCAGGAGAAACCACAAAGTGAATTTTTTTGGCAAACTTCTATAAATGAACAAAGACCAAAATTAAAAATATGAATAAATGACGTTCTCTTGGAAGGCTTATTAGACACAGGTATGGATGTTGAAATAATTGCACCGGAATTTTGGCATCCAAACTGGCCTCTTCAAGAGGTAAATGTTCAGCTATTAGGGACTGGAACATTATCTCAAGTGAAACAGAGAGCAAGATGGCTCAAATGTATAGGGCCAAAAGAACAGAGAAGCAAGATGTAAAGATACCAGTAAGCCACAAGCCACATGGCAAAGTATAGATTTATAGAAATGGGTTAATTTAAGATGTAAGATCTAGCTAGTGAGAAACCTGAGACAATAGGCCATACAGTTTGTAATTAATATAAGCCTCTGTGTGTTTGTTTGGGTCTGAGCGCCTGTGGGACTATGAGTACATGGGAGCCAGGTAGGCACAGGAAAACTTTCAACTATAATGATGTCAGCGTCTAGGACAATAAAATGATGAAGGGTTAAGTTTGCTTTGAAGTTCAGGAGTGTGTTGTAACCTGTACTGTTAAGAGATTGTGCACCAAGAATAGTACATCCCATGACACTGACTTTATTTGTTAAAGAGCCATGAAATGTGAACTTAAAAAATAATAATAATTTCTTTACTTTGTGAATGAACAACATTATCTACTGAAAACCAAACCTTGGAAAAGGTTCTGGGCCCTAAGGTGGGAAAATGTGTGAAAGAAACAGTCAATGCTACCTTCATTCTCTTTACACATCAGCTTTTCTTTAACGCTTTTTTTAGATACTGCTAAAAGTTTCATTATGGAAATTTCAAATTTTTAAACAATATCTAAACTTATTAGGTTATTTCAAAACATTACTATATAACTAATTTGTATTTAGTAATCATAGCAATTTACTGTATACCTTCCAATGGTTTAAGTACTTACTCAATATTCATTTTTATGGTAGTTTTCCCCTTAGTACCTCTTGGATCTGGAGTATTTCCAGTAAAGTACTAGAAGGATATTTAGGGAGATACTGAATGCCAAAATTCATCATGTCACAGTGCAAGGGGATGGCTACAAACTACCAAGGGTTCCTTTATGTTTATACAGATAGAACATGATAATAAAGTACCTTTAGGATGCTCAGATATTATTCTTAAAATATTCTCTAATAAATTTTTATCATTGTCATGCCATAAATTCCAAAAATAGTTCTTTCAATAATAGTAGAAAAAGCAACTTTGTATCCACCTTTTCCTGAATCAACTAATCGTAAATGGTATGGCATTAATCACATTCATGAAGTTCAACAAGGCAAGAGTGATGACTCAAAGCAGAAAAATTGTTATATGCCCTTGTAAGTAATCTATTATAGGATGCCAGGAGTGGGGAAGTAATAAGACGATAATCCTTCTGTATACACTGGAATGAAGATCAGCTACATTTCCCAGACTTACTCACTGAATAAAACATTTCTCTCCATCTTAAATTTTCAGGCTATTTGAAGCTGAGTTTCAGGAGCTTAAGCACTGGTAAATACACAGCAAAAATTCACCCAATCTTAGTTAACAGGTTCATTCAATTTCTGTCACCTTTGTTCAAAACGTCAGTCACACAGTTTCCTTAGGAGTTAAATGTTGACCCTGCGTGATTTCATGCAGGCTACTGAACTGCCTGCAGAAATGAGCAACTTCCAGCCATTGCTGTGTGCCTTTGGCAGACCATCCAGGAGCCAAAGGTCTTAAATTCCACAAGTTCCCTGACGTCTTTGCTTCTCATAAATATAAATAGTCGTTTTACAATACTTGGGATAGAGAGCTTATCTCTGTAAACCTGAATGTTTGGGGGATATTTTAAGCAAAAGGAAGTGATATGGGCATAATTTCTTTATGTGTATAAATCACAGAGTTCCCATTTAACTTTCATTAAAGTTCAAAAGTAGGAACACAGACCTACTGATTCACATATAAGCACCTTGCAAAAGTAGATGGGGTAATTTCTCAGCAGAATAAATTCTGGCCTTATTTAGGAAAGTCTATGAAGACACAGAATTTTGTGTACTTTCCTCTTGTCCTTAGCTATATAAGGCAGAGTCCCAGTAAAATAAAAGAAAAATTTAAGAGATACAGAAATTATGAGTTATAAAGTCTTGTCTATATAATAGTTACAATTTGAGATTATATTTGATAGCCATTTATAAGCTCAATACAGATTAAGATTTAAAACTGCTTTAATATAGAAGTAATAATAAAGAGAGTGACAGTAGCCATGAGTGACAGTAGTCATGAGATAATTATCCTACCAAATGTCATAGTTCAATAGACATTTTAGTCTGCACACAGACTTTGCACTGCCCTTTAACACTAGCATCATTAGTGGGATAGACTTTCCTTACTTAGAGGACAAACATACCTTAAGTTTTAGAATGTTTTGTTAGTATGGTTGTGCAAGCTAGAGATCATATCTCTGCTCCGCTTTTTCCCAGCTGTGCAACTTTGAGCATTTATTCAGACTTTTTGACATGAATCTTCTGTAAGTTAAACATAACAGTACTTGTTGCTATGACTTTGGGTATTTAAATAAGATATAGTATGAGAATAAGTATAGTATTTGGCATATATCAAGTGATTAAAATAATAGTATAGTATGATTGTTAATCATTATCATCAACTTGACTGAATATAAGGTCAACACACTTCTGGTTGTGTCTATGAGATTTTTTTTTATTTTCCCAAAAATAATAAACTGAAGAGGAAAGACCTACATTGAATATGAGCAGCAGCATCCTCTGAGATGCTGTCAGGTTGAATACAAAAAGAAATTCACAAAGCATCAGCATTTATCTGTCTCTGGTTCTGACTTTAGATATAAAATGACCACCTGCCTCAAGTTCTTGCTACCACCATTTGTAGACCACCTATACTTTCAAACTTGAGCCCCAATAAGACTGCACTTTTTACATTACTTTTATCAGGCTATTTTGTCACAAAAATGAGGAAATTAATTGATCCACATAGTTATTATCCTGAATACAAGGCAAAAGAGGGATCTATGCTCTCATGTAGTGTTTATTTAACAAAAATGTTATTTGTTATATTCAGTTGAGTTAATCCAAAGATAATTTACACATCTTTAAAAAAATCTTACATGGTTAGACAATTTTCTGATAATGTTTCTGAAAGTAGGTTTGAATACTAATTCTTAATGTTTTTCATGAGTTCCTGTCCAAAAATTTTCAAGCTCCATTTTGATATGGTATAGACTGCAATAATATTTCCTATAAGGTCACTGAAATGTAGAAGAGATTCTTGTGAATCAGCTTTGCTATAAGGTGTTTTAATCAGCAAGTGACATGTAGAGGCACTGGTTGATAGTTGCCTTTTACTCCTGACAATTAGCGTTTGCATGCATCGTGTCTTTCACATTAAAGCCTTATTGGGCATATCAGGGTGCACATTTCAGGGTGTCATAGAAGTTCTGGCCTTTGATTGTGTAAAAGCAGTGTTGTGAACAATTTGTTTTTTTCCCATGTTCTCTTAAGTCTTGATATTGCATGCAAAACCTTGGATAATTCATATAAGGACCAGGATGGTTATGTAAGATGCATCAGGAGTGTATGCTTAATACTTTCAAGTAACTGTGTTGGACAAAGGTTGTTTTTATGAATTTATTTTAGAAACTTTCCTTTAACAATTGAGATACTGCCATAAGTAGTATGCCTATAGGGATGGTCCATGGAAAATCAGATTCAAGAGATTGCTAGTTTATTGTAGACTGTCTGTCACCAGTTATTGATATATGGACTGTTTTCAGTTCCTATCAGCTTCCAAGTGATCGAGATGGATAGAAATTAATCTTCAGGTGGGTAAGTTCACTCACACCATGATAAAGCTGTTACAGTTACAAAATGTCTATGATGGGACTGGAGAGATGGTCTAGTGGTTAAGAACACTGGTCTCTCTCTCATCCAGTGTTGCAGGGTTCAATTTTGAGCAACTACATGGTAACTCACAACTGTCTATAACTCCTGTTCCAGAAGATTCAACACTTTCTTCTTGCCTCTGTGGGAACCAGGCATGCACATACTTATATGCAAGGAAAATACCCATACACATAAAATTAAAATTAAAAATATGCTAAGTCAAAACGTTTCAAAAAAAAAAAAAAAAAGCCGGGCGGTGGTGGCGCACACCTTTAATCCCAGCACTCGGGAGGCAGAGACAGGCGGATCTCTGTGAGTTCGAGGCCAGCCTGGGCTACCAAGTGAGCTCCAGGAAAGGCGCAAAGCTACACAGAGAAACCCTGTCTCCAAAAACCAAAAAAAAAAAAAAAAAAAAAAAAGAAAGAAGAAAAAAACGTTTCAGTAACAGATCTGTGTCTCTCAGAGCAATGTGAAAATGGAGGGCCAAGGCAAGCTCAAGGAAGTCCTATGACTACACAGGGCTGTCCATGGGCATCTGGGGAATAGAGAAGCTTACCCCAGTATAGTTAGAGAGGTCCAGAGTTCACTGCTTCTCAGATGACTTCTCTCATTTTATCATCTTACACAGACACAACTTTTGCTTGACTCATTGACAACAACTATGACCAACAATTATGACTGATACAGCTGTCACTGAAGAATTTTTTTTTTCGAGACAGGGTTTCTCCATGTAGTTTTGGTGCCTGTCCTGGATCTCACTCTGTAGACCAGGCTGGCCTCGAACTCACAGAGATCCACCTGGCTCTGCCTCCCAAGTGCTGGGATGAAAGGCATGCGCCACCACTGCCCGGCATTGTTGAAGAATTTCAAAATGACTCCTATGTATTAATTATCTCAGAGCATATTGCTATATCAATTTTCATGGATTTTAAAATGGAAAAAATTCCTATAGTTCTAAAGTAATTTCTCTACACTACATTTTCATTAAATAAATTTAGCTTTTTTGCCAATGAGATGGACACAATTTTGTAAGTGAAGGTAAACTGTTTGTACATCTGATTTTTTGATAATTGTAGAAGAAACTGTTTATAAAGAAAGTAAACTACTTTTGTTTCCCTATATCTTACTTATTATTCTCTTTTCTTACTATGCTACATGAAGAGTTTACATATTATGTATTTTATTTTTATATGTAACATACATTTTAACTCTATTTAAATATCACTTAGGTCAAAGATTGAGTGCATTTTGCATTTAATTTTAACTTAGTTAATAGAGTATATACACAATTAATTAAAACTGAGTGACCAGTTGGATATAATTCTACTATCTAGGTATCTTTGTTGTTACCATGAATTATTTTCTTACTATCACTATGACCTCTGCCTCAAAATATTAGTTAAATATCAGTTGAGTTCATTTTTTATAGTTTTGAGATAATTCTATGACAATATTCACAGGAATATCCACTGCTTTCAATGACCACGTAGTGGGTTTTACTGACAGTCAAAAATATTAACAGAAACAGTCAAAGATTCTGAAGGGAGAAAAAAAATAACTTTCTGGAAGGTTAACATTTATGAGAGGCCCTGTCATAACTCACAGGCAGGAAATAGGTTTTTCCTCATTGTGTCAGCTGAAAATTTATTCCCTCTTACAAACTGTGTATAGAGATTGTTTCCTTTTCTTCCTTACACACCAAGCTAGTAATGTCCTTTCTGGCATGAGCTGCTATCTAAATCAAGCATAAGGGCTTCTATATGTGAAGAGGTAGAGATGCTTGACCTGGCAGACATGATCATATTTGGGGGAAGAGTAGAAGCACACTTGAGAACCAGATAAATGCTGTATACCTGTTACTGTTATCTAAGATGCTCTTATTTTAAACGTTATGCATAGCTTTTGAGAACATGTCAAAAGTAAAATAAGCTAAATAATGACTTAAGACATGTATAATGCTTATTTCAAATGGCAGTCACTATTTGAAATGGCGTATAAAAATGTTCCTTCACTCAAAAAGGTTATCACCAGTGTATACAATACACAATACAGGAAAGTAATTGCTGTTTAAAAATCAGCATGAAGTGGTTCCCTCTAATAAGTGAGTGAAAATGTTCTGTTTTGCCAAGGCAGTTTTCAGCATAATTGTGATTACTGGGTAGCTATTGTTTACATGGTGATTCTGAAATGCATTTGACAAAAAGAAAATTGATGATCATTTAGGATCATAAACACAAACCATAATGACCTCAGCTTTAGAAGGATTTATACAGAAAAGTATAGGCATGGCAAGTGTGTGCATAGGCTTTTAAAGCGTGACACTCCTAAAGCCACATGATCCTTAAAACAGTGCTGAGGTTCTCTTCTGTTTTCATATGCAGCAGACTGATTAGTCTTAGCACTGATTCCCTGAGGGTCAATCAAACACTTACATGCAAGGGCTACTTCTTGGGCACAAATCTGCTAGGACAACTAGGGCTTTTAAGGGAACCCTCTCATTTATCACAGTGCCTCTACCTGTTCTACCATGTCTCTTTCTGAGGCAGAAGACTCCTGTATACCACATTTCACATACCACAAAAATGCTACTCAAAATTTTGGCTAAGGGCATTCATTGTCTATTCTTAGATCAAGATAAAACTGAAATTGGTAGCTGGGGCAGGTAGCACAGACCTTTAATTTCAGCACTCGGAGGCTGAGGCAGAGGTAGGTAGATCTCTGAGTTTGAGGTCAGCCTGGTCTACAAAGCAAGTTCCAGGACAGCCAGGGCTACACAAAGAAACACTGTCTTGAAAAAATAAAAGCCAAAACCAAACAACAACAACAAAACCCCCTGAAATTGCTATGATTTATGTATTCCTCAAAAATTCACAGGATGAAACTTACAACCTACCGTCATACCTTAAATAGTTGGGACCCTTATGAGATGATTAAGTTAAAGGAGAGTACTCTCGTAAGTGTGCTTAGAAACCTTACCAAAAAGCTAAATGGGCTAGGGACATAGTTCAGTGAGTGCTTGTGACACTAGAATGAGCACCTACGTTTGAACATACAACAGTGTGACAAACCAGGTTCAGTGTCATGCACCCATACTCCCTAATCTAGAAATGCAGTGATGAGGATGTTTGAAACTTGCTGGTAAGCTAGTCTTTTTCTTTTTTTTTCCCAGAGCCGAGGACCGAACCCAGGGCCTTGCGCTTGCTAGGCAAGCGCTCTACCACTGAGCTAAATCCCCAACCCCACGGTAAGCTAGTCTTATATTGGTAGTTTTCAGATGTAGTGAGACTTCATCTCTTTGTGGACCTCTGGCCTCTCTATATATACTCATACACTTGCATACACATGACCATCTACACAACACACACACACACACACACACACACACACACACACACATTTAAAAAGAAACTGAAGACAAGAGGTTATTCTCCTTTGCATGTGTATCCGGTTCCCAGCTGAAGTACATGTTCAAAGTGCCTTTCGGGAAGTTAGGCCCAGGGCTTCACCATATAGCAACCCTATTAAAGCCTTGCCAATGAATTTCCCAGACTCTAAAAAATAAATATCTGTTCTCTATAAGTTACCTAGTTTCACATACTTCACTGTAGGAGTACAAATATACAAGTTAAAGTCTCATTTTAAATCATAATACTTGGGTGTCTACAACAATGCAATACTCAAGATCTTGGTACATCCATAGTTCTCAGAACACTCTGCATCAACTGTGTTCTAAATGTGTCCCATTTAGAAGCAGCATTGCACTTCCTTCCTTTGCAAGGTTTCAAGAAGAAGTCAGCCTACTATGTTGAGACCTGCATTAACCTGGAGCTAAAGGTCCAAGGATATGTAACACTGTGGCTCCATGAAGAAGTTACATTTTGTCCTATATGACAATTTGAACCAGGAGCTGTGCCATTCTTATTATTTCTTTGTGAGCAGATGAAGCATGCAGTATCAGTGCTATTTCCTAAAGAAAGCAACTAAGGCTCAAAAGTCTAGTAGTACAGATGATAGCAGTGCTGTTAAGCCCAAGTCCAGTTGACACAACAACGCACTCTATCAATTCGAGGTGCATCTTTGTGCAAGCAGCAAGATGAACTCAGCTTTGGTCACAATGTGGTCTCCATCACTAGGAAGGGAGAGTACTTACTCATGAATTTGCGAGTCTTTTTTCTCATGGCGTATTAACTTAAAATTTATGTAGTTCAAGAATTCTACACCGTGGGACATTATTTTTTATTTGAAAAACAGTGTTTCTGAAGTATCTAAGACGTTTTACAAAAGTTTTTTCTGGGAATCATCTTTCCACTATATTTGCAACAAGAGCACATTGTCTGTGATGCATTAGATTTGTTAGTGCTTATCTAGATTATTTGATGCTGGAGCAAAAGATGTCAAAGTCTATAAAGGTACTTGCAGCCAAGCCTGATAACCTTTGACTCCAGGACCCACATGGTAGAAGGAGAAAACTGATGCTTTGTAGTTGCTCTCTGACTTAAACTTGTGACATGCTTGCACTGTCCCCTCACACATACACAAAATAAATACATGTAGTTTTCAATTACTGAAAATAGATAAATACATAACTTGATGTCAACTCTTCTATCTGTAAGTCATTACTCTGTACTAGGACAAGGCCTTTTAATTGTTCTCCTTCCTAAAGGGTTAGTGATGTGAGTATAAGGCATTTGCATGGGAAACATCCACAATTCTCTTACTGGAAATTGTCAAATATAATGGCCTTGTTTCTTAATAAAAACTATGCAAAATGTAAAAGCAAAGAAGCCCCATATAGCTGTCTACATAAATATTCACAGTTGCTACGTATGGCTCACTTCTATGGCTGCAGGGGAGACCTGTTCCATACCCAGGACCAGCTCTGCCATGGGAGGTAAAATGAAACAGTCTTAGCTCCAAAATCACTGAGGCTCATCTCGAGTCACAGAGCAATAGTCACAAATGCAAACTCTACACACTTAATGAGACTTGATGAGCCATCCTTGATAGCAAATTAATACACTTTGTACTCGGGTAGACCTTTTTATGTCCTCTTAATTACAAGATGCTAACCATATGCCACAAGCTAAATTGCAGAGTGAAAGCCTCACAATTTATATCACTCAACTACAGTTTCTCTGAGATGTCTCAATATAGAACCACATCCTTAAAGATTTCAAAAATGAGGCTGAAAAGTACGGCACAATGGTTAAGAGGCCTAGCTGTTCTTCCAGGTGACCTGGGTTTGCTTCATAGCGCCCATATGGTAGCTAAAACTCCAGGCCCCAGGGATCCAATGCCCGTTTCAGACAGGCACATGGTACACAGACAAAGCACCAATATACTTAAAAAGAAATTTATAACTAAAAAATTCAAACTTGTCATTTTATAACTTAATAATTAATTGTAATTTTAAAAGACCCTTTGTTACCAAATGATAACTGTTTCAAAACTGAAAAAGATGTATGAACTCAATTCTCCACACCTGTACAAACTAAGAAAAAAATCAAACAAGATTTCATGTTCAAAGAGTTACATTTTTATGTCCAAAAAATGAGTGGGTTTTGAGGATAGTATCTTTGACACTGTAAATTTGCAGTTATTGATGATTACTTTAAGAAGATGAGACAAGGGATCTACAGAGCAGAAAGAAATAGTAGCACAGAATCGACCATTGTTAGTTTGCCATACCAAATGGAAAAGGATGCCTGAATCTACAGTGTGTTCTAGTCATTGTTCAAAGAAATTTGTATTCCCTTCTAGCCACATGCCTGCCAGATTACAGTCACATTCTGTCATATATACACATACACATTTTTGTTATATGTTGATATGTATAGCCACAGGTTTCAGATGTAGATTTTTATGTTATCTTTGTTTCATTCAGAAGACAGAAACATATCTGTCATGATGAAATTTTAAGTATCAGGTTATTTTAGGCTAAAGTATTTCAACAAATATGATGCTCAAAATCGGTAATTCTCAAGTGAGCAATTTAAATACATCAGTGCAGGAATTCCATTAGCACAGATTTTTAAAATTATGTGGAACAATTTAAAGTATTTCAGTAAGACTGGGGAGTAGTCCATTGTGATCTTAAATAATATTATTTTATTTGACTTTCAAAACTGCTTTTTAATTCCAATAATATTTATATATAAATAAAGTGTTTCTAAAAGGAAATCCACTTCAGCATAAACAGATACATTTTCAAGTCTCAAAAACAAAACTACAATATTTCACAAACCACTTTATTAGTAGTTTAGAAAGCCAAAAATTTGAATTGTGAAGTTTATGATAATTAATGATAGATCCAGCTTTGAGAATCCATTATCTATTAGGAAAATTACAGGTATGGGAACACTACCATAATGTCAAGAGCATAGGACATAAAATCAAGTGGTCTTAGTTTACACGATAGCACCATTCCTTTGAGCTATGCACATCTGAGAGCATTATTTAGTTCCCTGAGTTAATCCACTAGCAATATTGGCAATGGAGTCAACTTTAAGTAACACAGAAGTAGAGGCTTCTACAAAGTCTGATGTACTTGCATAATGAAAGCATCAGCGACAATGGAGAGATCTGTTTGGCCAGGGTCAGTCCTATCAGTCCTAAAGGAAAACTGCCAAGGCTTAGACACAAAGCTCGAGCTCAGAGCAGTTTCTTCTAATGTCACAGTCAATTTGATAAGTGTTGAGTTTGTCCCTGCTACTGTCACCAGAATAATTTCAGAGTTGCGTGTCACAATGCATTAGAAGATAGATATAGAGCAGATAAAAAAAGAAGAGAAAGAAAGAAACAAGCAAATTTAGCAAGTATAACTGTACGTGAGTAAAATTGCCAGTAAAGCCACTGACACCATGGTTTATACAGCTGCATTTTCATTTTCTTGAAGCATGTCAGAAATGCAGCACATTAACTGAAGCTGTTTTCCTGGTGGTGTTTTGTTTTGTTGTAGAAATCAGCTACATTTCTTACACACACCTACAGCTCATCAGTGACAGTATCTTACGTGCAAACTGCAGTGACAATGACTTCAGGCTACAGTCAAGGTTATTACCACGACCCCAAAAGTATTAAAAGAATGACTTGATCAAGTTTGACAGCCAGAATTGAGATTATTGTTTTATATCATCTTTTCATTCCAAACCATTAGAACACATATATGTGAGGTTGTATATTCTCAACTTAATTCTGTCAACAAAATTAATTCTTTGACAGAACTAATTATTTTGAGATTCAAAAATCCACTCAGTGGGGACAGAAATCACACTTTCACATGCAAGCCCAGTTCCCAGGCCGTGCTGCCAGAACACCCAGTATCACATTTAATTTCCATTAGTGAGCCCTGTCATTATTCTAATATGATTACACAGTCTTGTAAAATTTCTCTTTTTATGAAAGGCAATTAATTTTCATTTAGTAACATTTCAGATGCCAAATATTTAGAAGTGACTCTGAATAAAGCAGTTTTTTTTTCTGCAAATATTCACAGCAATCCTCACATCAGTCTCAGGCTGTACACAAGGACAAAAGTCTTAAAACCTAAGACCTGCATTTGAAATGCCATTTCTTCTCCTAGGTTGATCGGAAATAGTCACATATCAGAACATTGATAACAAAAGACTGTTTCTGGTTCAAGAGGTAGACCTGAGGGCTTAGAGAGTAGCCCTTTAAAACAGTGCATTTAAGAGATATCTGTATGGGAATGCAATAAGCACGTGGAAAAGCTTTCTCATCAGATCTGATTACACACTGATTGTAGATACTCTAAGTTATTCAGCCTTGATTATCAGTTAAGTTTACCAGATGGCATGAAGTAAAAGGCCAGAATAAAGTTTCAAAAATAAACATTCCCTGTCAGAGACATTGAATATCACCTACTTTCAGCATTTACAAAATTAAATTTTTGGATAATTGTATTTTCATTTCATACAAACTAGTCTGAAGCATTACATACATAATGATGTTTTATTCTGTCTTATATGGCCCTGAGTGCATTACAAAAGAAATAAAAAGATTACAACATTTTCTAAGTCTTAAATCAAGAAAATAGTTTGTTTTTCTTCTAAAAAATGTCAATGTGCTACAATCTCTCAGTTCACAGAATCTAAGGCAAACCCTGGGAACAGGAGGAAGGACTTGAGTTCTCCTGGCCTGCCATCCCCTTAGGCAGGGCTCTGAATCTCACTGCAGGAGCGTATTACCTATCCTCCCCCATGCTGTTTCTACTCAATGCTTTCAAAATGCAGTTGCCTCAGTGGCTAAACACTGCTATATTGCCAAATGAAGTTAAAGTAATCATAATTCTCATAATCATAATTCTCATATCTCAGACGTTTATAATCTCTAGTTAGTTTTTTAAAGACTTGTTAATAAATGTTACAATTTGGTAACATATTTGTATTCCCATTTCTCTCAAATCAGAATCCTACTGAGAATAAATCAAGTACCTATTTTGAAGAAGTGGGGTTTTTTGTTTTGTTTTGTCTTGTTTTCTTATTCTTTTTTTCAAAATAAAACTTGTACTCTGACACAGTTCATAGCTGGGGAAGATTGTTGATGACTTTTCAACCCAGCAAAGAATAAATTTTAAAAAGATGTCTTTAAAAAAAATGTAAGCTACTTACCGTAGCTGCCCTCACATTCTCCATGTACTACACAAGATTTTACTTAAGACTAGTCTCTGGTTTTGTACTTAGTAAAATTTTAATAAATGGAGCAAACCTTGTTTAGGAAGCAGAAAACAATTTTTTTAAAAAGTATCAGTGCGATGACTTTGACAGTAGAAGTGCTTGCTACAAAGCTTGACAAGTTGAGTCTTCTTCTCAGGACCCACATGGTGAAAAGAGAGAACCAACCCTCATCAGTTGTCCTGTAAACCTTCATACATATATGCCATGTGGTGCATGTGTGCACACGTGCGTGTGCACACACACAAACACACACACACACACACACACACACACACACGCACACAAAAGTGTCATTTTAAATTGATAAAAACATCAATGAAACTTTTATTCCCTGAATAAATAATATTCAGTTAAATAAATGAAGTTAATAAACTACATATATTTTTTGCTTTTGTTTTTTGTTTTATGTTATTTTTCATTTTTCTTTCTTAAGAAATTTTCTACTCACTCCACAGATTCCCCCCCCTCCTTCCTCCCACCTCCCAGCCCTCTTTCCCAAGCCACCCCACGTCCCAACATTCCCCAAATCGAGGTCTCCTATGGGGAGTCAGCAGAGCCCAGCACACTGAGCCTAGGCAGGTCCAAGCCCCTTCCCACTGCACCAAGGCTGTGCAAGGTGTCACACCACAGGCACCAGATTCCCAGAAGACTACCCATAGACCCAGGACAGATCCCGATCCCCCTGCCTGGGTGCCCCCAAAACAGGTCGAGCCAAATAACTGTCTTTCGTACCCAGAGGGCCGAGTCTAGTCCCATGGGGGCTCCACAGCCACCAGCCCACAGTTCATGGGCTTCCAAATAATAAACTACATATATTATAGTCACAATGTATAGTTTGGGGATTTTTTTCTTAGGGAATTATTCAAAGTTTAAATTTTTCTCAGGAAAATTCAAAACTTCCACTTTCATAGCATTGGATCTACAGTTTACTTTCCTTACATTGATAACATATGAGCGTTTCCCCTGGAGAATATTTCTTCAGTTTGTCAATTTTATACTATCATCATCTAGGACATTATTGCCATTATACAGTTCCATCTCAACAAAAAAAAAAATCTAACTATTGAGCAACACACACACAGAGACATGTACAGTCACACAGAAACACAATAAATAAATATATAAATGAATTAATTAAAATAAATTTCAACTACATAAAAGAGATCTACAATTGCTCTGAGAATACTTGATTCTCAGTTTGGGAACTGGTACTTGGATCAAAGAGTCCATCACTGAGACTTTTTGAGACTGTTTCCGACTGTGGGTTTATTCATTTTATGTGGCAGAGGAAGGAAGGAAAGTGTGGTGCTTTTAATGAGATTTATCACCATCATGTTTGAATGCTTAACCTCCAGATGGTGAAACCATTTGGGAAGGATTAGGAGGTCTTCCCTTATTAGAGGAGATGTGTTGCTTGGAGTGTACTTTGAGACTTCAAAAGCCCACACACATCATTCGCAGTTAGGTCTCTGTCTCTGCCTTGTGCTTGTGGATCAGGGGTAATTTCTCAGCTACTACTCCAGCACCATTCTTTCTGCCTGCCCAATGACAGGCGTTCCACCATGACAGTCATGGACTCCAACAGATCTCTGAACCCTTAGCCCCTAAATTAAATGTTTTCTTTAGTAAGTTACCTTGGGCATGATACTTTGTCATGGCAATAGAAAAGTAACTAAGACAGGAAAGAAGAGAAAATAAATGTATAAATGTGTTCTCGAATTACTTTTAAGAAAATCATCCCTTTTTTTTTTTTATAAACTCAATTATCAAAGTCACTGCAAGCAGTAGGATCTATCTTAAACTGGATGCATGGAGAAACACAGAAATGAATTTGTATGAAAGATCGTCATTAAAAAAACAAACAAACAAACAAACAAAACACTTGTCTGTGAAATGGCTCAATGGGGAAAACTGTTGGTGTGCAAGCTTCACAGGCTGATTTGATTTCTGGGCCCCACAAAAACCAGATTGTTTGTGTCTGTAATCACAGCAATCCTGGGCAACAATGGAAGACAGAAAAAGGAGAATTGCCTGGAAGCTCACTGGCTAATTAGCTTGGCATACATAGAACTATGTTGAGCTTCTTCCATAAGGAAGTGGAAGGTAAAAACTGACTCTTAGAAGTTCTCCTCTGACCTTCATACACTGTGTCATGTATCCCTTCCAACAACACACACACACACACACACACACACACACACACACACACACACACACAAATAACAAATAAAATAAATTTGCTTCATTGATATTTCAAGTGTTTTCCCTCAACCTGGAATGATTTTTTTTCATCTTAAAAAACAATTAGTATATTTACATACATTATCAGTTGAAACAACAAAGCCATTGTAGTTCTGGAGAAAATTAAACTTCCCAGTTTTGATAGTAAATGGGCTACCACAGAAGTGATAAATTCATTTCTGTGGATCTCCTATCACAAGGTAAATGGATTCCTTACTCTACATAAGATAATGTAAAGACAGAAATGCACATTTCTTTATGCTGTTGCCCATTAGGAAGCTCTAGTTTGTATTGCTGAAGGCAGAGAGACGGGATATGGCACAACACACCAACACCGGTAGCATGGGAAAACATCGTTTCTTTTATTTTGCTAAATTTTTGTTAATTGACCATAATTTCTGAAAGTAATTTACAACAAATATTTTAGTGAATATTTACCACTAAAAACTGACTATTTATAATCTTTTTTTTTTAAATTTTAAATCTGAATTTATGTTTTGAAATAAAAAAGTCAACCAACTTTTATAAAATTGATACAATGGGAACACATTTTAAGATACCATCACATGCTACATTTACTTAGTTTACAGATCCAGTCTAAACAATAATCTACCCATCGTAAATGTGAGTTCCTTCCTTCGAGCAAAAAGGAAGCTTGTGTGAAATGCTGGACACATCTGGCTAGCCGGCAATGGCTCAGCATCTTCATGAGTGAAGAAAAGCCCGGAGCACAGCCTTTCGGATGGGGCCTGACTCCATGCTGCAGCTTCCCATGTGGGCTGCAGGGTCTGTGATTAGACGTCTCCCAAGTCCTGTGTGGCATGGTCCTTTCGTTTCTGGTGACGATACAAATGTCACCACGGGTTTCCTTTTATTGTAAACTTCAACAGAAAACTCAGCATGCTTACAGACTCTGCACATGGAGTTCAGGGATCTTTCTCGAGACTCTCACCACTTTGGGAAAGTCCTTTCTCAGAAGTTTCTGATCTGGCTCACTTTCTCACTGTGGCAACTTGGACCTTGGGGACATCATCCACACAAATGAGTACTCAAGAGGGAGCCCAGCTGGTATTCCTTTCTGAAGCTGTGGCTGTGGCTGGCTGGCTCTGCCACGTCTCTGCTCTGGCTAAAACCATATTTTTCCAATGACAGTAGATTCATTCCTCCTCACCTTAGATTCTGTTTTATAGCTGGTATTTTAATATGTTCTTGTAGAATTTCTTTATTTCATTCTAATAATCAACAATTGGAGGCTGTTCTATAACCGTCCTCTAGATATTTTGCTGGTCTGTAAGACTAACCTGATTTGTATAAGAAGAATAAGAAACAAATGCTGGTAGATTTAGCACCTTGCCATCATGTCCACTACTGATGTATGATAGCCTTCAAAGAGTCAACCAAATTCGCTCACGTTTTCCTCTCACATAAATAGTCGATTAAACTGTATGCCCACAAGCTTGAGTTTATGCACATTCTTACTTGCGTTAACCGGAAGGTAGCAACAGAATTCGAGTCCTTCTCCCTTGAAGCCACTTTCCATGCGAAGAAGCAGATTCCGTGTATTGTGTCTATGCTCACAAAAGAACTGTACTTTTACCACTAAGGAAACGATTGGGGGTTTATTTCTCTTTGTTTTGTTTTGAATGGCAAATGGAGAAACGGTTTCAGGCGTTTAAATCAAATCTGATGTTCCAGATGGTACTTTGAACCATACCACTGCCCTAGCAATGCAACCACAGTGCAGCTACCTCAAGTTCAACATCAGGTAGTTGAAATGGAATTGAATTAGGAACACATAAATGTCAATGATGGTACTATCATAATAGAGGAAGTTACAAATTTACCCTTTTTATAATTAGCAAGATTTGCTGATACTATGAATTTTAAAGTAATTATGAAGAAATTAAACATGACTTTATACTCCCTATGTCATTCTAGTTTTTGTTAAACTATAGAAATAATAGTGTCAAATGATACGTCTTGGAACTTGAATCCGTGGGCAGAGTCAAAGGCTTGAACCTTTATTTTGGAAGTGATGTATGGAAATGAAGAATTGGACCACCAGTAACATTCACTGTAGCTGCTGGTTTTGTGACTATTTATATCTTACCGATGCCATTTGCAGAGCATCATTACAATTTACAAGTTAATTATTTATTTTTACCTTGACACAAGAAACCCTATTTGTTTGTCTAGGTAAGTCCAGTTGCTCTTTGGAATCTGCATTCTTCTCAGAGTCAAAAGAGTGGTTTCCCAGTTATTCAGTGGAATGCCATGAAATCATGGCTTCTGAGATCGAAGGGGGAGGGAAAGGACTCGAATGCTGAATTAAATCTGTCTAACCCGTGCCCACTGCATGCTGAAATGATCACAAAAAAATGAGATAGACCAAAGTAAGGGGTCCAAAATGCTCCGGGGATAAATGAAGAATATCTGAAATTCTGCCTCAGAGACAGTAGAAGGTAAATTCTGATCTTACAGCATTGGAATAATGACAGCAACAGGAACCAGGAATGTCTGAAAATGGAGATTTTTGTCAGTCCTTACTGGGTCCCAATGTCCATCTACAGGTTTTTTAGGGCAAAAAGGCCAATGAACAAACATAACAGTTTCAGATGCTGAGGACTGAAAATGTTAGCATTCATCCTACTCACACGGATAGAGATAACTCATGCAACTAATTGGGCAAGCACAACCTTCGATCATGTTTGTGACACCAAACTTGTGTAGCACATAGCACAGCTTGTACAGAAGGGGGAAATGCTTTAGCTATAATCATTTTCAGATAAGAAATATTTGTACCATAAAAATATCTTTCTCTATGAAATGAAGTCATAAATCATGTCATGATACATTGTCTCCCATCCTCAAGCTTGTGTGGATTCTAAGTGCTCTGTCTTTTTTTTTTTTTTAATATTTTTTTTTTTTTTTTTTTTTGCTAACTGTATTTTAGTTCCAAATGTTAATGGAAATACTGTTAACGTTTCATTTTCACACTCCCTGGAGAAAAACATACCTTTCCTCAGTTAACTTCACAGTCACTTTTAAAAGATTATAATTATATTATTTGCCCCCTTCTTTTTCCTTCCTCACACCCCTTCCATATATACCTCCATCTACATTCTTATTTAAATTCATAAATTTACAGCCTCTTTTTCTTTAATTGTTGTTGCTAGTTGTTTGTGTGTGTGTGTGTGTGTGTGTGTGTGTGTGTGTGTGTGTGTGTGTACTTATATATAAATGCACAGCCTGCTTAATTTGGCTAATGATGCTTACATGTATATGCTTTCAAGACTTATTTGGTGTATTCTTTCTTGGAGTAGACTATTTATCCTTCTCACAATGTTTCTGAGTACCTGTAGTCCTTTGTTTAGGGTTGAGACCTTATGAGCTTTCTTCCTTCCATGTTAGCATGTCTATTAACATTGTGCTTGTTTAGGTCATGTTTAGGCAGCCACATAGGTGGTATTGCATGGGTTTACTTTCTTTGACATTTCTAGGAGACATAATCCCACAGCAAATGTTCCTCGTCCTTTGACTCACATAATCTCCTCACAGTCATTTTAAAAACATTGTTTCTTCAGGTGTATTTCTCAGTAACATCTAATACAGTTCAAAAACCAATTCATTTTAAATTAAACTTCAACACACACAGTTCTTTTCAAGCAATGTGACAGACACTAAGTTTGCAGATATTTCTGTGAGGCAACAGACTGTTTGAATTCCTAGCTTTGCCAGTCACTAGATTATTCCCTTGTAGAAGCAGCCATAGACAATACATAAATAAATGAGGATGGCTGTGCCCCAGTAAAACTTCATTTATAAAAACTATTGGAATGGCAGGTTTGGCCTGTGTGTCTTTGCTGTGTGAGTCCTGACATCTAATAAAAGACTATGTAATAATTTCATATGTTAATGGACATGCTTTGAAGTCCACTTCACTGAAAATTTCCACAGAGAGTTTCTGCTTGTGATCAATTAGTTCAAAATGCCACTGTCCTTGGATCACCCATATCAAGAGAGTTACTATGATACAAAGAGCATTAACCTATGATTTCTTCTGATTACTTCAGAACCCAGTAGCCTACCAATAATGGAACAATGGGGAAAGCCCACAAGTGTGCTACCGATTCAAACTTTCAGTGAAAAGTATGTTCCCTGCAATACCACTAAGTCCAGCCACTATATAAAGAACAGTATGGTATAATAAAAACATTTACAATTAGAACTGTCATGCAGTCAAGCTATCTTTCTCTCATGTCTTTGTTTCTGAATGAAACGAAATCAGCATACAAAGAAACATTCATATACCATGTTTATTGGCACTATTGACAATGGCCAATTACAGAATCAGCACAGCTGTCTGTCTACCAATGGATGATGTTATAGCTATTCTTGGTTGTCAATTTTATTACTGATTAAATTAGCTAAAACACAGAAATGAAGAGGTATATCGTGAGGGATTTTTGCTTAATTTTAAGTGGGAAGATCTATTTCTATTTCTAATCTTGATCTTTTAGGTGGAAAGACACAGCATTAATCCATATATTTTTAGAGATTGCAGGATTTAAAAAAGGCATATCTATCTATCTATCTATCTCTCTATCTATCTATCTATCTATCTATCTATCTCTCTATCTAGATAGATAGAGAGATAGATAGATACAGATATATATAGAGAGATTCATTTCATAATTCATTATGTAAGTTCTGTTACTCTAGAGAACCCTTACTAATACAGATGGATAAAGGAAATATGATATACATAAACAACAGAATATTATTTAGCTGTAAAGAAGATTGAATCTTGTCATTTTCAGGAAAGGATAGGTAAATGGATGACATCGTGTTAAGCACTGTAAAATGCTGTTTCCTGAGCAAGACAGGGCCACTTAATTTGCCTGCACTGGGTCTGTAGTGGAATAGATCCTTCAACCATCAGGCATACATGAGAAGGTATTCAGAATCCCTACAGCTCACTGCTGAACTACTTCTGACTGATTGATTCAAGGAGAAGGGGAATTTTTACTTTGAGTTTGTGACTGCTGGAGACCTCAACAAGCTCCAAAGGATAGTTCTAAATCAATAATCACACCCATGGTCATTCATAAACTAAATGAATCAGAACAAAACCAAAACCCATGAATATGGAAAACGGACCTGTAAGAAGAGAAAGATGAAAGAGAGGAGGGAGATGTGACAGGAGGTAGGGTCAGACTAATCCAAACTATTTCTATGCATGTATTAATATAAAAATTTCAAAGAACAAACTGAATTTTAAAAGTAATAAGGGATGGACAGTGGTTGCACAAACCTATAATCCAGCATTTGGGAGGCAGAGGCAGAGGCAGGCAGATCTTGGAATTAGAGGAAAGCTTGGTCTACAGAGCAAGTTCCAAGACAGTGAGGGCTACACAGAAAAACCCTGTCTCAAAAAAATAGTAAAAGTTATATTAGCATAAAAGTATTACATACTACATATACTGAGTATTTTAATTTTTTTATTTTTTATTTTTTAAAATACATCATTTACTCTTTCAAAGGGGAAATTACTTTGTACAAAGCAGGTGTTTTTATATAACAAATAAATGATGGAACATGTTCACTATGTTATGCAAAGTATGTCATTAAAGGAAACCTCCTGCCTCATCAATAAGCTACAAATACTATTAACCTTACAGCATGTATTCTTCTACGTCTTTATGCTTATTACATATTTACAAGATATTTTATCAATAGGACAATTTTCATGGACTCTGAAATGAATCATTCTCAACCAACACATCCAAACTTTTCTTTTCTTTTTTTTTAAATTTTATAATTTAATTTAATTTTACATAACAACCACGGATTCCCTTGTCCCCCCCACCCACCCCCCACCGCCACCTTCCCCACAGCCCACCCTCCATTCCCATCTCCTCCAGGGCAAAGACTCCCCTTAGGATTGAATTCAACTTGGTAGATTCAGTTCAGGCAGGTCCAGTCCCCTCCTCCCAGGCTGAGCCAAGTGTCCCTGTATATGCCCCAGGTTCCAGCCAGCTCATGCACTGAGGACAGGTCCCGGTCCCACTGCCTAGATGCCTCCCAAACAGATCAAGCTAATCAACTGTCTCACTTATCCAGAGGGCCTGATCCAATTGGAGGCTCCTCAGTTATTGGTTCATAGTTCATGTGTTTCCATTCGTTTGGCTATTGGTCCCTGTGCTTTTTCCAACCTTGGTCTCAGCAATTCTCGCTCATACAAACCCTCCTCTTTCTCCCCAATTGGACTCCTGGAGCTCCACCTGGGGCCTGGCCATGGATCTCTGCATCCGGTTCCCTCAGTCATTGGATGAGGTTTCTAGCACGACAATTAGGGTATCTGGCCACCCTATCACCAGAGTAGGTCAGTTCGGACTGTCTCTTGACCATTGCCAGCAGTCTATTGTGGAGGTATCTTTGTGGATTTCTGTGGACCTCTCTAGCACTTTGCTTCTTCCTATTCTCATGTGGTCTCCATTTACCATGGTCTTTTATTCCTTGTTCTCCCTCTCTGTTCTTGATCCAGCTGGGATCTCCCGCTCCCCTAAGCTCTCTTTCCCTTGACCCTTGCCCTTCAATACCCCCACTCACGTCCAGGCTGTTCATGTAGATCTCATCCATTTCTCTGTCATTGGGCGATCCTTGTGTCTTTCTTGGGGCCCTGTTTTCTAGGTAGCCTCCCTGGAGTTGTGAGTAGCAGTCTAGTCATCTTTGTTTTACATCTAGTATTCTCCTATGAGTGAGTACATACCACATTTGTCTTTTTGAGTCTGGGTTACCTCACTCATGATGATTTTTTCTAGATCCATCCATTTGCCTGCAAACCTCATGATGTCATTGTTTTTCTCTGCTGAGTAGTATTCCATTGTGGATATGTACCACATTTTATTTATCCATTCTTCAGTTGAAGGGCATCTAGGTTGTTTCCAGGTTCTGGCTATTACAAACAATGCTGATATGAACATAGCTGAGCAAGTGCCCTTGTGGTATGATTAAAGGCTAGGCTCACAACCAAAAATATAATTTTTAATATTATTGTATTGGTACAATCATATATATATATATATAAATATATATATATTTAAGTCAAGAAACACAATTTGTCCTGGCTTTCTTTCCTATCTGTGAAGATAATGTCTTTAATTTCATGATTATCACCAAATATGTTTTGTGGGGTCTGGGAAACAAACAAAACCAAAACTCCAGTATGTTTGTTAAAATACCATGTATAAGGCTGCAATGGTCCATAGACTGGGAAAAGGAAACATTCTTTGTGATTTGCTATGTTACAATTATCATAATCTGAATCTTACTCTGGAGCAAAGGAAAATATTTTTTTTTAAGTTAGAAGATCAAGAACATTATGTAATTCACATGATAAAAATGACCATGCTGGCAGCTTTCTTGAGAACTCATTATATTTGTTAGGTAGAAGATGAGTGCAAAAATGAAAACTTTTAATTCTATTGTATTTTTTAATATTAAGAGAGGATTGTTGCACAACATTATTTGCACTATCAAAATTGTTATTGTGAATGTTCGTGTTTATATTTGAGACCTGTTTCTAGTGTGATTCCAGAGTAGGCACCATTCCTCAGACACCTGGACATTCATCTGTCTGCCTCTTCTCATAATCTTTTAACTAGTGACCTCTACTTGGTGAGTCTGTTCTCTTCTGCATAGCATACTCAGAATCTCTGACTACCTCTATGCCAATATTTTTGCATTTTAGACATCTATATTATCACGATAGTACTATACAGAGTGATACTGCAATGATGATAAAATCTCATTAATTTTTTATATATTTATTTAACACTCAGCAAGCACTGTATGAAGATTATAATTCTTATCTGTCTTTGTGTTCTAGTTGTCTTACTACTTCATTTTATTCCTGATCAAACAGACATTTCAACAAATATTGTTAAATGAATTGATTTATTGAATGGTCATATTTTCTTCCTTTACTTAATAGCTGTTTATAGCAAGAAAATCTATCAACTCAATAAAAATTTCTTCTAAAAAGCAAAATTAATAATGTATGCCATTTAAAAATTAATCTGTATATTAAAATTATATATATGAGTTGATATTGTTAAATGCAAATATTCTAAAGTAAAATGGTGTTTTCCGCTTTAGAATAGCACCAAATATAACCCAGCAGGTTGCTCAGATTGGCTCTAATTCTCATCCTGTGCTTTGCTACTTAACAGTTTTGCAAATACATAGTAGCTTCTGTCTATGTTCTTTCTTGCTCATAATTGACCTCACATGAAACCTTCTTGTATTTTCATCAATTATTATGTTCCCACCTTGAACAAATAATCCTTTTGCTTGGTTGCAAATAGATGAGTTTAGTTTTAAAAACAAGAAATATTACCTAAATTATTTGTAATCATTGCTGTTACTAGAGACAAGATGTAGTTGAAAATTTTGTAGAATTACAAGACAGTGAAAGTCATTAATCAGTCTCACATCATGGCCTGATTGATCACAAGTACATATCAATTCACATCGTGCCAGCAACTGACATTTTATATATCCATAAAAAGAGGATGAAAACAGTAAGTCACTAAATATAACTTCAGAGGGAAAAAAATAATGATTACATTGTCAAATTACCAGCAGGGGATCAGACCATGCAATGTAGCCATATAAGCTAAAAAAAATGTTAAAATCATATTTAGAAGCATTATGTAATTAGCAGAAAAGCTGATTCAAATACTCTTATATTTCTTGTTAACTCTAAATAACCATGAATAATTAATTTGACATCAATACTATTCAATTTTCCCAGTTATAAACATTTTCAAATTTTACAAGAAAGAATCAGAAAATCATTTTCTCTTATATAGAGACTTGATTAAAATACTCTACACAATAGTAATATGGTTTTCGTGTGAAATATCTCATCAGTCTAGAGAAAATATCAATATGTTATTTTTCACTTTGCAGCTATTTAAGGTTTATTTACTAGTAATTAGTCTGTGACTTACAAGATTTACAAGTATGTCATTGATTCTTTTAGTAGCATGGAAACCATTACATGTATGTTATATGTCATACAGCACAAATAATTTAGTTATAGTGCAGGTTTTTAATGGGCTTAATCATATAGCTATAGGATCAAGAGATGAGACACAGACACATATATATGTATAACAATTTAAAATATAAAAATTTGAAGTGCTGGGAGATAGCTCAGTTGAGAAGAACGTGGTGCCAAGCATGAGGACCTAAGTTTCACCCCCAGCACTCATAGGAAAAGCTAGGCATAGTGATATGCTTATGATTTCAGTGCTGACTGATAGAGCTCTCTGGCTAGGCAACTTAGATTCTTCAGTTAGCTCCAGATCCTATCAACAAAACTTCTTTTGAAACATGAAAATATAATACAAAACAAACAAACAAAAACAATAAAACAGAGTGTATGGTGCTTCAGGAAGTACCAGAATTTGTATTCTGCCCTTTACAAGCATGTGTGCACATATATACATGCACACACACACACACACACACACACATACACACACACACACACACACACACATACACATGTGCACACTCATGCACACATATGCATTCACACATGTGCATATCCACATAAACACACACATACACACAGACATGTGCACACATACACACATGTACATAAACAAATCAATTACTGTGTTCCACTACTAAAATGAAATACTTGTTAATACCTAGGGCCTAACTGTACATATCTGGGTCATGTTCCTCCCATTCATGACCATGTGAGCAGCTAGCGCATACAGTTATAAACCAATGGAGATTTTTATTTTTTAAGAAGTTAAATATTGAGTGGATTGAGTGGTTAATTACATAAGTTAATTGTATAATTTCTTATAGTTAAAACACAATAAATATAGTATTTAAAGATAAATAAGCCTACAAAATATCTGAACTCATCATACAACTGGATGTGTAAATAATGGTTGTAGTGATAAGTTTTCTCAGCTACTTCCAGGCCCCATGGTGCCACATTCCTTCAGTCCCACCTAGCACCACATTCTCTCAGCCACTTATAAAATAATCATTCGGAGGTTTAATATTAATTATCAACTGTGTGGCCTATAGCAGGCTTCTTGCTAGCTAGCTCTTATAGCTTAACTCAACACATAACTATTAATCTATGTATCACCATGTATGTGTTCTGTGGTTTTACCTGCGTCCTATTACATGTTGCTCCTAGGATGGCAGTCTGGTGTCTCCCTCACTTCACTTTTCTCTTTCCTGTCTCTCTCCTTCGATTTTCCACCTGCCTCTAAGCTGCCTTGCCATAGGCCAAAGAAGCTTATTTATTAACCAATGGGAA
>CABHPP010139079.1:12335-35031 GCA_902168425.1 Peromyscus attwateri | reverse complement strand
TGCGCCACCACCGCCCGGCCCAAAGTTAGTGTTAGTTACTTTTCTATTGCTGTGGTTAAACGCTGTGACTAAAAGCAACTTGGAAAAGAAAGGATTTATGTCGCTTATACTTCCAGGCAGTAGTCCATCATTGAGGGAACTTAAGGCAGGAGCTGATGCAGAGGCCATGGAGGAACACACTTTACTGGCTTGCTCCCCATGGCTTGCTCAGCTTCCTTTCTTATATACCCCATGACTGCTTGGGTAGCACCAAGCACAGTGGGATAGGTTCTCCCACATCAATCACTATTCAAGAAAAGGACTTACAGACTTGCCTACAGGTCAATTATTATAGAGGCATTTTCTTGATTATGATTTCTTCTTCCCAGATGACCCTATCTTGTGTCTAGTTGATATGAAAACCAACCATAAGAATCCACACCTTGTCAACTTGACATACAAATACAGCACTTATCAAGCTATAACCTCTCTTGTTCTTTCCATGGTGCCATGCTAATATTAATATGACAATGTAAAACATTCCAACTTTTCAAAATCTTAAGTCTATAAAAATTTCAACACTTTAAATGTTCAGTCTCTTTAAAATATCCAGTGCTGTGGGATGGTCTTATGAGCTAGCCAGGCACATACATCCACATAAAGCCTAAAAAAAAGCTTAAAAAAGAGGGCTTCTAGACCCACAAAAACAGGAGCCAAGAACAGTTTCCTAGTTCTGGTCTCTCATTATGGAACTCCGTACAGAACTGCGTCCCCTGGCCAGGGTGGGCTTCGGCTAAACATGGCAGGCCCCCTTGGTCTCTTCATGGGCCACAGTACAGAGAGGCTTCTCCCAGCTGCTGCCTGCTGGCTTAAGCTGCTAATGCAAGCTCCAGCAGCATACTATGTGGCAGATTTAGCTTTTGCTCATATAGATAAAAAGGGTTAAGAAACACAATAAAAACAGATTCAGACAGAAAGGCCTCTAAATAGGTCATGATGTGTTTAAAAGATATGCTTAGGCTTGAGAGAGAAAGAATATATATATATATCTCCTTAAATTAAAATATATTATATCCTTAAATTAAAATGTAGATTTAAAATAATAAAGTCCTTAGAAAGGTGAGTAAAGTAACATAAAGAAAATGAGCCACATGAGGATGGAAAAATGCACAGAAAGTCTGGATTATGTATATTATTATGTTGTCTTTAAATTTTTGACTGCTATGAGACATTTGATTATGGAAGCCGCTGGATTAAACCACCCTATATATTTTAAAAATATCTTCACTCTAAAATTTAAGTTAAAAGGTATGCCACTTTGGGGGAGAGGTTATGTTTTTGTTTCCACAGGAAATGAGAGGCTATGGATTCATTCAAAGTTAAAGATGATCAGGTTTGATCAACCAAGACTCCCTAAATGGCCTCCGATGATAGCGATGGTCCAGATGATCCAACATCCACAACAGCTTTAAGACTACTGACTGAGATGGACCAACCACACAAAATACCCTAGGACTTGACCATAATTCTAAATTTTCTCAGGATCCCCATAAAATTACCAGTGCTCAACAATCAACAGGAAGTAGTCTAGAAAACTATGCCCAGATTCCCAAAATATTGTTTATAAATGCTTATTTTCATTTAAGAGATGTTGGTTATAAACTGTTATTGGTCATAATCAATGTCTTTCTAAAAGAAGAAAGGGGGATATGATATAGAAATGATGGAGAAAGGGGTAGATTATTGAATCTACTTTAATCTAAAAAAACAACTGTTAATCTCAAAATATTTTACATTGGTATGGATTTAGGTTTATTGATACAAATTGAAAGCTAATTTTGTTATACTATATGTTTCTGTTCTTTTTGGGGTATTACGTTTATACAACTCATTTGAAATTATAATGTATAATTAAGAAATACATATAATGTATAATTAAGAAATAGTCATCTATAATAATCAAACTTATAATCATATTAATTAGGTTTTCTAGATATACAAAGATATATTTCAGATAGATAGGCAATTTTCAAAGACCTAAAAAATATAGCATTTAAAATGTTTTAAGAACTTAGACTTTCCTGGACAATGAGAACTTAGACTTTTCTGGACAGTGGACTCCTGGTAGCACCAATATGGCAAAGACTAGCCATTTGGGCAAGAAACTGCTCTTGCCTGGACTGCTTGACAATATGTTGTATAAACTGGACATGCAGGACTCATAGGAAAATGACCACTGGATTTTGCCAAAACACGGCAAGATGGTCTTTCAGATTCCTGCTTCACAGAAGAAACTACAAGACATTCTTTAGGACACAGAGGAAAATGACTGATGAACTTTGCCAAAATAAGTGGGACAGTTCTTCAAATTTCCAGCTTCACTGAGAAGTCTGCCAGATACTCTAGGCCTATAGGGTAAAGATGGATGCCCCAATGTTACAAAAGAACTTTGGGTGACTGTCCAGTCAGCCAGATTTCTCTGTCATTTCTAGAGTTTTGGAAGTTGCTTGCAATGCACTTCCTGTTTACTCAGATAATATTATGTTCTTCTGGGGTCTTTGATGGAATTGAAGACTAGATAGTTATAATTGTAGTTTTCCTTGTAGTTATTGTAGTTATGATAAAAGGTAAATTAGATATGAAACTTTAGACTCACAAATATAGAATAGATGGTAGAATATTTTCTTTAATTTTGCCAAATAGAAATAGACTAGATATTGTAACTGTAATTCTTGCTTGATAACTTTTTTATATATAATTTTACTATGTTAAAATGAAAACCTTCCTTTTTGATTAGACAGAAAAGGGGAAGTACTGTGGGATGGTCTTTCTATATGCTGTGAATATGTGTTGCTCCCATTGGTTAATAAATAAAGCTGCTTTGGTATATGGTAAGGCAGGATAAGAACCTGGTAGGAAATCCAAGTAAAGATACAGGGAGAAGAAAGGTGAGGTCAAGGGAGATGCTGTGAGCTGCTAGGGGAGCAAGATATAATAGAACACAGGTAAAAACCACGAGACACGTGATGATACATAGATTAATAGAAATGGGTTAATTTACGATGTAATAGCTAGCAATAAGCTTAAACCATAGACCAAACAGTTTGTAATTAACATTGAGCCTCTGAATGATTATTTTATAAAAACGGCTGCTGTCTGGGCAGGACCAAGAAACTTCAGTCTACAATCCAGTCTCTTTCAAAGTTGAAAGCCTCTTTAAAATCCAAAGTTTCTCTAAAATATCCAAAGTCTCCCTAACTTCCCTCTGAGAGGCAAGAACCAGGGCATGCACAGTCACAATCAAACAAAATCAACCCCAAATTCAACAGTGTAAAAAGTTTGGTGCTTGGCATCTGGGAGCCTTCATGATCCTCCAGATTATAAGGGTTTGGACTGCTTCCTTCATTTCTTGGGAAGCACCGCCTACAAGCACATGCAGTTTGTCTTCTAGGCTCAGACCATTCTACCCACAGCTGCTGTTCCTAGTACTTGTCTCTTGGTACTGGTATCTCTAAAATGCTGGGGTCTCCTACTGCAGCTGTGCAGTGTTTTCATCAGTAGCTTCTTCTAGGCTCTCTTCAAGGACTTTGACACTGCCACATGGTGCCAAGCTTCAGCTTCTCTCCATGACCTCTTTGATTGTGGGCCTTCTACTGCAACTGAGGCTCCATCTTCACTAATGGCCTCTCTCTTCAGGGACTTCCGCCCTGCCAAACAATGCCAACTCTCAGCTCTGCTCCATAGCTCCTTATGCCTTCAAGACCAGTACAACCTGGGTGACTATTGCACTAGTTGCCAGCATGAGATGAAGCTTCAGCTCCTTCTGGACTATGGTTTCTGTGTGCTGGCTCAGAGGAAACATTTTTCAGAAGATTTTGCCTTAATGATTGTGGTAGTTTGAATGTAATTGGCCCCCATAATGTCATAGGGAGTGGCACTATTAGAAGATGTGCCTTTGTTGGAGTGGGTATGGCCTTATTAGAGGAAATATGTCACTCTAGGGGCAGGCTTAAGGTTTCCCATGCTCAGGATACCACTCAGTGTCTCAGCTGACATCCTCTTTCCTGCAAGATGTAGGACTCTCAGCTCCTTCTCTGGCATCATGTCTGCCTGCACACTGCCATACTCCCTGCCATGATAATAGACTGAACCTCTGAACTGTAAACAACCCACCTCAGTTAAATATTTTCCTTTATAAGAGTTGCCTTTATAAGAGTTTGTCACAGTAATACCCCATTTCTGGTACCAATTTCTATCTTAGTTACTTTTCTATTGCTGTGACAAAACACCACAACCAAAAGCAACTTGAGGAAGAATGGGTTTATTTTGATTACACTTCTAGGCAATGGCCATCACTGAGGGAAGTCAAGGCAGGAACTAATTTAGAGGCCATGGAGAGGTTCTGCTTATTGGCTTGCTGGCTCAGTGAGAAACTATCAAGAAAAAGAGAGACAGAGACAAAGAATTTCAACATCTTCCTTTGCATGTGTTCACACAGGAATGCACATTTGTACACACACACATGTATATACCACAAATATGCACACACACAATAAGTAAAAAAGGAAGATATGGCAATTTGTCAAATAGAATATATATTAATATATATATATATATTTTTTTTTTTTTTCCCTCGAGCTGAGGACCGAACCCAGGGCCTTGTGCTTGCTAGGCAAGCCCTCTACCACTGAGCTAAATCCCCAACCCTAGAAAATATATATTAACAAATTACAAAAACAGAAAAGTTATGGATTTGAAAAGTGAGAAACAAAATGATTTTTTTCTAGAGACACAACACTTGTCAATATTGCTCTTCCTGCTCTTTACTACAACACTGATTTCCAAGCTGTAAATGAGTGGAAAGCCTTTTCCTTATTTTTGTCAAGATGCTGGTAGGGAATATATTAATTAAAGACATTGATACCTTTTGCCTTTGAGAGCACACAGGACTATTTCAATTTATGATGCAGCCATTGATTGTGTTCTACATTGTCTTTTGAGCTCTCTATCCTCCAAATAGGGTTTTAACACAAAGCATCAATATAAAACTTACCAGGATTTCATAGGGAAGAGACTAGGACAGTTTACACAGCACTATACTGTCTACTCAAGAAATGCTCTTAACCAAATTTCTCCATAATATCCCTTCTGTTCTGGACCACTCACTGTACCCTGTTCGCATCTCATCTTAGTTGAACTCTTGATGGATCCGATCTTTTCTGTTTCTGGATCTTCATTTGCTTATAAACAGCACTCCCCCAACTCTCCCCTTATACCAGAGTTCACTAATACATAGAGACATTAGCCTTTTTCTTGGCTCCTATAAACTAGCACACCCAAAGCCCAGATCTGAAATCAAGCTTGTTTCTACTCTGTAACATAGTGAGGAAAATGCTATTCTACAAGTTGAATGCAAATAGGAATAACTGTTTTGGGGAAATTGAACTACTTACTTCCTTGGCCTCTTCATGTAGAAGCAGGAGTAGTAATGACAATACCAATGTCATAAGTTTGAAATGAGTTTAATTATGTAAAGCTCTTAGAACAATGGCCAACACAGAGAAAACAGCTGATAGCCATTAGCTATTATTAATACAAACAAGGAAAGCTTATTAGTAACAATAGTTCTTATCAAAGTATGTGGTCAGGTAGAAGTTTAATAACACTGTTTAGTAGACTGTTCCACAAGTAGGAGTTCTATGTGGAATTCCATGAAAGTCAGGCAAACTAGTGGGCTTCAATTGGACTCTTAGATCTGTCATTTATAAACTATAACCTTACACAAATTACATAACCCCTATGAATCTGGGTTACTTCATTTATGGGTAGGAATTTTGTATTGGTATATGCTAGTTAATCTAAGAGTGAGATGTATGAAGAGGCCAGAAATAAAGAATAAGTAACAAAGAAGTGCTTGTTGTTATGGATTAGTACAAGAAAGATGATCTGCTCACAAGTTCTTAATAGGCATCACTTTAAGTAATGCAGTGTATTTTCTTCTAACTCTTTGAGTTTGCTTTCTGCCTTTTGAATCTTAAACAATGTTTACACTGTTGGAAGTCCAGTTGGAATGTAGAAAGTGAGTGTTTTGGAAATTGACTGGATGACATTCATTTGCTGTCCATTAGATTGTAAGCAGGGACCAGATTCTGAGATGATACTTTTAATCTGTGGCACTTCCAATGGAGGTCATGATCTGGTAAGCTTTGAAGAGTTATGACTTTTACCACCAGAGAGAGCACTAAGACCATGCAACACTACTGACTTCTGATGGTAAAATTCCTTGGTAAATTCCAGGTTTTGACATGGTGTAGGGTCCCAGAGAGGGTCTCAAATCAAGAATTTAACTTTGTCTCTCTGCACTGTCCCTTTAGACACACTGAGTCCAGAAGCTCATGACTGTGTGAATTGCCTCGGCTCCTTCAGCCAGGTTTAGGCAGAGCTGCCTCATTAGAGTGTGCTTAATGCCTTAAGCCCAGCAGAGCCACATAATACCCAAATAACAAAGAGAGGCTGAGAGTTCACAGGTGAGAAGGCCTGTAGGAGTTTGAATGTGATTGGCCCCCAAACTCAGAGGGAGTGGAATAGGGTATGGCTTATTGCAGTGGGTGTGGCCTTGTTGTAAGAAGTGTGTCACTGTGTGGGCGGGCTTTGAGGTCTCTTAAGCTCAAGCTATGCCCAGTGCCTCAGTTCACTTCCTGTTGTCTGCAGATCAAAATGTAGAACTCTCAACTCCTTCTCCAACATCATGTCTGCCTGTATGTTGTCCTGTCCCACCATGGTGATAATGGACTAAACCTCTGAAACTGTAAACTACCTCAATTAAATGTTTTCTTTATAAGAGTTGCTGTGGTCATGGTGTCTCTTTCACAGCAATAAAAACCCTAACCAAGACAGAAGTTGGTACCAGGGACTGGAATGTTGTGATAGGCCTGACCATGTTTTTATTTGGAGGAATTTGGACTTTGGTACTTTGGGTTAGGAAAGCAGTAGAATGCTTTAAGTACTTCTTAATGGGCCATGCTAGTAGGAGCATGGAAGAGTTGAACTGTGGGGGCCTGGCTCAAGAGTTTCAGAGGGGAAGAATTTTATTATGTTGCTTGTAGATTGTTCTTGTGATATTTTGGTGAAGAATGTGGCTGTTTTTTGCCCTTGTCCAAAGACTGCCTGAGGTTAAAGTGAAGAGATTTTTATTAATTCCATTGGCAGGGGAAATCTCAAAACAGCCTAGTATAAACTCTGTCATGTAGTTATTAGTGTTAACTCTAATGAAGATATAAAATGAAAAGGAACAAATTGATCAAGGAAAAATACAAAATGTACAATTTGAGGAGAAAAAGAGCACCGGGAAGTAGATTGGAGCTAAGTCCTGTGCTCAAGGAGATAAACAGACTAAGAAATGGAATAAAGGGAGTTGTGACCTCAGAGCATAATCCCATCTAGCTAAGGTTCCAACTTGTGAAAAGGAATTAAAGAAAAGCTTAGAGCTGGGTGTGGTGGTGCACACCTTTAATTCCAGTGCTCCAGAGGCAGAGGTGGCTGGATCTCTGAGTTTGAGGCCAGCTTGGTCTACAGAGCTAGTTCCAGGACAGCCAAGGTTAGGCAGGGAAGGAAACCATCAACAACAGAAAACTGGTGAAGATGTAATTGAATGAGGGGGTCATGTTCCAGCCCCAGCAAGCAGCAGAATTTGGCAGCTTTGGACACATGTTTCTGGCTTTAGAGTCAAGGATAAAAGAAAAGCATTAAGGAATTTTACTCTGTGCCTAAGGAAAGCTGCTGAAGCTAGGCATGTGTCAGGGGTGCCCCTGAATGGAGGCCTAGAGAGGCCATGGCCTGAGGCTGTGAAGTTGAAGCCTGGATTGCCTTGAAGAACTTAAGATGTTGGAGATGCCAGAGTCATGGGGTATCTGTTGATGAAAGCTGCTAACAGCGAGTAGAACCAGTCCAAGAGAGAGAAGTGTGTTGCAGTCAACAAAGCTGAAAGGAGTTGGAAATCTGAAGTGTACTTTGACATCAGACACGGAGATGAAGAGTTTGGAGTTTGCCCAGCTGGTTTTCAGTCTTGCTTTGGTTTAGTATTTCCTGACTATGGTCCCTTCCCTACATTTTGGAATGGTAAAGTATATTCTGTGCCATTAAATGTTGGACATATGTGTTCTGCTTTTTTATTTTGACTTTATAGGAGATTTCAGTTAAGAGATTGCATGAATCTCAGAAGAGACTTTGAATTTTGGGCCAGGCGGTGGTGGCACACTCCTTTAATCCCAGCACTCGGGAGGCAGAGGCAGGCGGATCTCTGTGAGTTCGAGGCCAGCGTGGTCTCCAAAGCGAGTTCCAGGAAAGGCTCAAAGCTACACAGAGAAACTCTGTCTCGAAAAACCAAAAAAAAAAAAAAAAAAAAAAAAAGAATTTTGGACTTTAAAACATGTTGAGACTGTTATAGACTATGGGGACTTTTAAAGTTGGACTAAATGCATTTTGCATTATGATATTGCTACAAGCTTACAGGGGCTAGAGAGTGGAGTGTGGTAATTTGAATGTAATTGGCCCCCATAAACTCATAGGGAATGGCGCTATTAGGAGGTATGCTTTATTGGGGTAGGTATTGCCTTGTTGGAGGAAGTGTGTCACTGTGAGGATGGGCTTTGAGGCTTCCTATGCTCCAGCTGTGACAAGTGACACAATTCACTTCCTGTTGCCTGTCGATCAAGATGTAGAACTCTTAGCTCCTTCTCCAGCGCCATGTCTGCCTGCATGCTGCCATGTCCCACCATGATGTTAATGGACTAAACCCCTGAAAATATAAGCCGCCCCAATGAAATGTTTTCCTTTATATTGCTGTGGCAATGGTGTCTCTTCATAGCAATAGAAACCCTACCTAAAACAAAGTCCTTCCCATCTGTTGTGTGGACCATCTTCTAACCATCCATGTCTGATCTGCACACTGTTCTTCACTGAGCTATTTCTTTCTTCATGCTTGCCCAGTTTTTTTTTTCCCTGTTCCATAATAGACAGCTGGAAAGAATGAGGAGACAGCAGCATATGATGGATCTTCCCTTTGGAGTATTAAGTTTTTGGCACCTAAAAAAATCTCCTGTTACAGAATAAACTCTACTGCCTGGAAGTGGGATTCACCTAGTTTTATAATCCTTGGAACATAAAACTGTATCACTATTGTGGAAAGCGTTTTTGCTGTGCAGCCACGTTATAATGTTTTTCTCTAGAAATGAGAATTAACCTGAACTACAGTCCTGGTTTTGCAAAACAAACACCAGATGAACTAAAAAGCAAGACACTCAAATGCACCATGTATGTACAATTTTGTGTGGAGAGTAGACGTACATTATCTTCAGTGTTATCAACCAATGCATGTCAAAATTAAATTCCAGTTCAGTGTTTTTGCTTAAATCTGTTTTTTTTTTTGATACACTGCTGCAATACAATTGATCACACCTGCATGCTAGCCACTAAGTTTTTTTTGATAGGCACAGCTGTTATAGGGAAAATGAGTTCTTTGAAGAAAAAATAGTAGGAATGAAAAGAACTAATCTCGAGCTGGTTAGGATGAGGAAGACTCAAATAGTGGTCTCCAGTGGTGAGAATTCAGCAAAGCAACTGTGACCTTTTTTTTTGTTTGTTTGTTTTTGTTTTTGGTATCATGTGATGGGTCAGGGGCCTACAGAAAGGCACAGAATGCTTTATTGGCAGTAAAAGAACATAGATCCTAGTTTGAATAAAATGTTAGGAGGTCACTAATCAGGCAGATCTGGATTCCTGTCATGATCAAATCCCAACAAAGAATGAGTTTATTTGGGCATATAGTTCCAGAGGGATAAGAGGCCATCATGGTGGAGGGGCATGGTGGTGGGAACAGGAAGCTGAGAGCTCACATTTTGACTTGCAAGCACAAAGGAACGAGAGAAAACTAGAAATAATAGGAGGCTTGTAATCTCAAAGCCCATCCCTAGTGACATACCTTCTCCAGCAAGGCTGAACTTCCTAAACTTCCCCTAACAATGCCACCCACTGGGGACCACCTGTTCAAGTGTCCAAGACTATGGAGGCCATTTCTCATTTAAACCACAGATGGCAGGGCTAAATTAATGAAATAACTATGTACTGAGTGACCACTATGAACCAAACACCTTCACATTTGAAATAAACAACGTTAGAAACTGGACCCTGCCCATGGAGGCATTGTATTCTCACATTCCACATCAACAAGTCATCACATATGCTAGAAAATGAGTGTGATAGGTGAGAAATAGGGTGGGTTTGGAGAGTATGAAGGGGCAGCTGAAGGCCAGCCTCATTGAAATGGTGTTTGAGCAAACTAAAGCAGTTCAGAAATTAAGCTTTGATATTGGAGTCCAACAGGTTCTACACAGGGAGAACAATTGGCATAAAAGCCCCAAGGCAGGGATGCAACAGGAGTAACAAAGAAGGCAAATAAGTTTGGAGACAATGGATCTGGGAGAAAGGAGAGATGAAGTCAGAGGGAAAGGAAAGAGAGAAGAAACAAAGGTCTCACTGGACACTTGAAGGCCTGGAGCTTGTTTCTGGAGGGAATGGTGAAATATTGGGGATTTTGAATAAAAGCGTGACATGATCTATCAAAAATCATATATGTCTCTCCAGAGACATGTTGGATTGAGGAATGCATTTGACTTGAGCCAAGGCCTCGTTCAGATTGTCTTGCACATCACATCTACAGCAGATGAAATATGGTCTTGTGGCTAGGTTTGCAGAAGAAGTAAAGTCCCAGGCCAACTATGGGGTCAGCTGGACAGGCTTTTGTGGTGATAAATTGTGTATCAAATAAAGCTTGCCTGAGGATCAGAGGACAGAGACAGCCACTAGATTAAACATAGAGGCCAGGCAGTGGTGGCACACACCTTTAATCCTAGCACTCAGGAGGCAGAGATCCGTGTGGATCTCTGTGAGTTCAAAGCCACCCTGGACTACATGAGATTGATTCAGTCTAGGAGAGAAACAGAGCCAGGCAGTGGTGGCACACACCTTTAATCCCAGTACTTGGGAGTCACATGCCTTTAATCCCAGCACTTGAGATCTCATGCCTTTGCTACCAGTGTTTAGGAAGCACACACGCCATTAATTCCAGCACTAGAAAGGAAGTGGAATGGTAGGGCGGAGAAAGGTATATAAGGCATGAGGAGACAGTAACTAAAGCTTTTCAGCTGAGGATTCAGAGGCTTTCAGTCAGAGGATTCGTGGAGATAGGATCTCACCTTCCATTCGGTCTGAGGATTTGGAAGTGGTGAGAAGTTTCTCTAGTGGCTTGTTCCTTTGTCTCTCTGATTTTCAGACAGGCTTTATTTGATACACAATATATCACCACAGGCTTTTAACAATCTTGTGATGGAATACCAGAAACCTTTCCCAACCCCCTCCAGGGACTACCCAAGTCAGGCTTCAGAAGTATGCTTACTCCAAATTTGCCACTCCAAGGATGCTAACCCTTATGTAGTATCCCTTGGTTCTTTCAGTGGACACAGGCAGAGAAGCCCTAATAACACTTGTTTTCTTTGTCTCCTTACAGCTGCGTTGTCTTTTTTTTTTTTTCCAGAAGCAGGAAAGAAACCACTTTCAAATGCGTGTACCCAGATTACTTCCCAGGACTGACACTGTAGATGTAACAGTCTTATTAGTAAATAAGAAACACAGAGCCAAATGCAGAGTTAAAGCCCAAGAGGTCAGAGCAGTAGTAAGAGTTGAGACTTAAAACCACCTTCTTACCCTTCCTGCCACTGCTGTCCTTCCCCTCAGCAAGAGACCTACTTCCTGTGTATCTGTCTTTTTACTGACTTTCTGTTCTGCCTTCTCATTGGTTGTAAACCCAACCACATGATCTCCTTGTCACTGCCTATCTATACAGTCCTCCAGGTTTTCTATGGTGGGTATTGAGATTAAAGGCGTGTGTCTCCATGCTGGTGGTATCCTTGAACACACAGACTCTGCCTGTCATGTGATCGGGATTAAGGACATGTGCTACCACTGCCAGACTTCTGCTATGGCTTGCTATCAGCTCTGACCCCCAGGCAACTTTATTTATTAACATACAAATAAAATCACATTTCAGTACAAATAAAATATCGCCATACTGACACAGCTGAGGCCCCAGCATAGGAGAATTCATTAACATCAGTCAGCGAATGCTTATTAAACACTGCCTTTCATTAACAACTTTTTTAGAAGTGAGGTATTCAGCAGGTATTCAGAAGATTCTCTTCTCTTTTCATATTGCTTGTATAAGTGCCTTGGGGTAGGATATGCATGAATCAAAGGCTCTCAGGAGGGAGTGGTTTCCATGCCTGAAGAATAGGGAGGTTTTATAAATTTGATTTCTCTGGAAATGCATTGAAAACTTTTACAAATTCATGGAATGCTGAAGGAAAGTTGTCTACTCTAGGATGGACTGTGCAGTGATTGGGAGACAATGGCAGGAAGGTCACAGTCGTCTTCCATTACCTACGAAGGAAATCAGACGGAACACTAGACGAGAGAAACGGAATTCCACAAGTGTGTTTAGCTATTAGGTAACTTTCAGCAGAGTGAAAAATGGACTTGAGGATTCAAGTTCTCTTTTATGAGAAATGTTGCTGTCACCTGCACTCCAGGACTGTGCCACCTCAACTAGAATTTGAGACTCGTCCAACAGACAAATGGCACATGCATTAGCTGTTTCCTAACCCGACATTGAACTTTGTGTGCCAGGTTCTTTAAGATAGGTACATCTTTTCTTGTTAGCAGGCCTAGAGCTTTACAATAGCATGCAAAGCAGTAGGCTGCTTTAGATTAAATGATAGAGGGTAAACATTTTTTTGTTTTGTTTTTGCTATTTTGTGGGGTTTTGTTTTTGTTTTTGTTTTGTTTTGTTTTTTTGAGCTGAGGACCGAACCCAGGACCTTACACTTGCTAGACAAGCGCTCTACCACTGAGCTAAATCCCCAACCCCGACAGTAAACTTTTTTTTTTTTTTAAGATTTATTTATTTCTTATGTATACAGTGTTCTAGCTGCATGCATGCCTACATGCCAGAAGAGGGCACCAGATCTCATTATAGATGGTTGTGAGCCACCATGTGGTTGCTGGGAATTGAACTCAGGACCTCTCTGGAAGAACAGGTGGTGCTCTTAACCTCTGAGCCATCTCTCCAGCCCCCGACAGTAAACATTTTTAAATGACTGGAGGTAGTAGCTTACCTCCCAGGGTAAGTATTTACATTAACAAGTCAATGACAATAAGAGACACTCATAGCATCAATAGAATAATTTTTCATAGCTTTAAAACATTTTTAAAAATATGATTCTTTATCCCTCAAGTAGACTTACAGAGTACTTGCTTCAGAATACCCTTTTCTTTTCTTAGCTGATTTTTATCAGCTAGTTGTTGTATTCTAGAGAGTGTTTCAAGAAGACAGTGGTCAAGACCCATAACGTGGGAGGTACTGGCATTCCTATTAGTCTAATGGTGACCGAACCCTGATTTAACTTCTTAAATCCCAATTGCATGACAGCATTCCAGAACTGAAGTGCTGAAGCCCCAGTTTCTGGTCTGATGTGGAAGTGTATTAGGATGAATCTATTGCTTTTGCCTAGTGGAGCCTTTTATCAGGGACAACCTGCACTAATTGGTCCAGGAAGGCTCAGTGAGTCTCTGATGGTCTTGTGGCCTGACTTGAGGCCTCACTGGGCCTGGTGATTTACTGAGCAGGAGATTTACTGAGGCTTGCACCAACTATCATATTACCAGTGCAGAATGTGAGTTTGAGCAACATCATAGTCTACAGAGGTCTTAGGCAATGGAGTTGGAGCAGAGAGAGCAGGAGGCTGGTGGAAGGAGGGGCAGGTTCGAAACTGTAAAGATGTATACTGGTGAGGCAAGAGAAACTGACCTGGATGGATCTGGACTTCTAAGATACCTCTCTTTCACTTCTTGAATGAGAGTTCCTGAAGTCAACAAAGGATGTCAGAATCCAACCTTGACATACAAAGCCTGTATTTTTTCCCTACTAACATGGCATTTCTTTATTTAGTGATCAAAATATCATTTCCTAACCATTCAGTATCAGTGTCGGTTTCTTAGTTTGTGAAATGGGCTTAACTCATGTTTCTCACAGTTGTAAGGATTTGTAAGAATCTCGACGTGTCTGCTAAATGATGGGGGCTCCCAGAGTGATACAGCTGTGCATTAGCATTTGTGCATACCTCTCCTTTGTATGTACTCTTTATATACATTACTTTATATATTATTTTTCTTAAGATCAATAGACCAGCTTAGTTTCTCCTGCAAAATATCATGTAACCCACCCAGCACTTTATAACCACATCCTCATCTTGACCCACCGTAGAGTCCCATGGTCTGTGTAGTTAATGCCACTTGCTGCATTTAGACAACTTTCGACTTTCACTGACAACCCTGTGTTTCCTTTGCTTTGCTGGCCTGTAGCCACTTCTTGTTTTTTTCCTTGTGTGTTGGTGTCCCGTATCTATGGAGGTCCCTGAGGACTGAGATGCCACCCTTTGGAATGACAATGGAAAGAATAAGCCTTGAAATAAATCAGACCTGAGTTGGAATATGGGTAACTCTAGATTGCTATGTGAGCTTGGGCAACCTGTTTACTCTTACAAGTCCATTTTGACTGCGTTTTGGAACCTGAACTAGGTTTTCCAGTCGAAGTGAAGACTGACTGCATTAAATAAGGCTAAAGGTAGAGACCACTTTATTCTAAACAAAGTATTCTCTTACTTTCAGAGGGATTATAAGTTCATCTGTACTGTCCTCCCAAATACCCCAGTTAGTTTGGCCTAACAGGAGTCAGGTAAACAGAAAATATCAAACTGAATGCTCTTAGCCCCCTCAATACTACATGGTAGAAACAACTCAAGTGGGCAAGTCTTTGCCCAAGTAGGAATTGTATATGAAGAATAGTATATTGTCATTCAGGCCATAATTAACTGTAGCATCTTTATACTGAGTTGTTTCCTTTGGAAAATATTGGTAATCTTTGTGCACATATGTACAGAGTATTATTAGCTTTCAAGTATTAAGAATATGCTATTATTTTTTCTTTCTTGATAAACATCTTGAAAAAAATCAGTTTTCTGATTCAGCTTCTTCCTTACCCATTGATTCAGATTCTCGTACTAAAATCATCACTGCCCACCACTTCAGCACTTGCTCATCTTTATCTACCTGACTGTTCAATGGTGTGTATTACTAGTATCATGCCCTGGATTTTGGAAACCTGTATCTTACATAAAAAATGTTGTGCTACATTGTTTTATTAGCTGAAGTTGATTCCCATTTTCATTTATGGTTTTCTTGGGTCTGTCTATTAACCAGTGTGTTTTTCAGTACTCTATCCTAAAGCCACTTCATTTTAAACACAAAATAATCTACTTTTAGAAAGGTTGTGTGATGGTTAATTTTAATGTCCCCTTGCCGTACGTAAATTAGAATCACTCAAGTGTGAAGCCTCATCTGAAGAATCACCCTGATTGCTTTAATTGGTGTGGGAAAGACTCACTCCAACTCTGGGTAGTGCCTTCTGGTAGCAGCCCGGCTAAAAAGGGGCATGGTTTGCCTTCTGTGTGCTTGACCTTACTTCTTGCCCACTTGTCCCCTCCCTTTGGCCACAGGGTTGGTTTACCTTGTTGTTGTTGTTGCTGCTGCTGCTGTTGTTGCTGCTGCTGCTGCTGCTGCTGTTGCTGCTGCTGCTGATTCTTAGCTGGTATCAGCACCAGCATTTCCAGGCTTCCATTGTTGACTAAGGGCTGGTGGCTCCCAATGAATCTCCCAGGTTTTCAGCATCAGATTGGGACTGCTGAAGTACCCAGCCTCGTGGACTGAGTGGCCACCAAGTTGTTGGCCTGTGCAGTGACAGCCAGCCAGTGTGGTACTACCTCAAATGCAGAGGCACACAGCCTCGCAGATGTGAGACAACCGCTGTTACTTTTTTTTTTTTTTTTTAACAGAAGTAGCTTTTATTTATTTCCATGTTTCTCAAATTAAGCTGGCTGAGTTGGTTGTTTTGAGGGGATTAGTCAAAGAGACCAAATCCCATATCCTCATCTGATTCCTCCGACTCTTCCTTGGCTTCAGCCTTGGCTGGAGCTGCAGCAGCAGCAGGAGCAGCAGTGGTGGCGGCGGCCACAGGGGCAGCAGCCGCGAATGCAGATGGATCAGCCAAGAAGGCCTTGACCTTTTCAGCAAGTGGGAAGGTGTACTCAGTCTCCACAGACAAAGCCAGAACCCGCTTGTACCCATTGATGATAGAGTGTGGCACTGAGGCAACAGTCGGGTAACCAATCTGCAGACAAACACTGGCAACATTTCGGACACCCTCCAGGAAGCGGGAGTGCAGAGTCTGCTCTGTGATGTCGAGCACTTCTGGGTTGTAAATGCTGCCGTTGTCGAACACCTGCTGGATGATCAGCCCGAAGGAGAAGGGCGAGATGTTCAGCATGTTCAGCAGTGTGGCTTCACTGGCGCCCACTTTGTCTCCAGTTTTTATCAGCTGCACGTCACTCAGAATTTCAATGGTGCCCCTGGAGATTTTAGTGGTGATGCCCAAAGACTGGAAGAAGGAGGTCTTCTCGGGCCCCAGACCAGTGTTCTGGGCTGGCACAGTGACCTCACACAGGGCTATGGCACCAGCACGGGCAGCAGCCGGCACCTTATTGGCCAGCAGCATGTCCCTAATCTCAGTGAGGTCCTCCTTGGTGAACACAAAGTCCACATTACCCCGGATATGAGGCAACAGTTTCTCCAGAGCTGGGTTGTTCTCCAGGTGCCCCCGGATGGCCTTGCGCATCATGGTGTTCTTGCCCATTAGCACCACAGCCTTCCCTCGCAGGGACATGCGGATCTGCTGCATCTGCTTGGAGCCCACATTGTCTGCTCCCACAATGAAGCATTTTGGGTAATCATCCAAAAGTTGGATGATCTTAAGGAAGTAGTTGGACTTCCAGGTCTCCCTGTCTTCCCTGGGCATCACGGCGGTGCGTCAGGGATTGCCACGCAGGGTTTAAAGACGATGTCACTCCAATGAGGACACCTGGCGAGAGCCCGCTGTTACTTTTGTAATTCGAGCTAATTTAATAAATTCTTTTAGTATATATCCACCCTTTCAGTTACATTCCTCTGAAGAATCGTGCCTCTACAAACGGAGGTACGATTAGAATCAGCTCAAGTATTAAGTCTCTCCTGGGTAGGACTCATATGTGAAGAACAGTCAGGGAAAGGTGCTCCAGATTCTAGTTAACCAAAGTTCTCTGTAATGGAATGAGCTTAATGGGAAATTTCAACTGAAGCGAGGGAAGGCCGGAGATGGTCACCTTTTAAACAGGCAGATGGGGTGACGGTCCTGCCATTGTCATATCCTTGCATGGCCTCAGGAACGGATATGACTGGGGACAATGAAGGAATGAAGAAATGACAGACAGAAATGCTGGGCTTGCGTGTCCTGGGCCCTCTGATGGAGAAGCTGCAGCACCCCAGAAGCTCACCATTTTTTATTATGTACAGGCGAACAGAGAGGATGGGTTCTCTCCCACAGCTGGACAAGGGCCAGGACTAGATGGTCTCAATAGGAGCAGCTTCTGAAGGGCAACAGTCTTGAGGCTGTAAATACCCAGTGGAGAATGCTACAGTGGTCGTTTTCTAGACAACTGCCAGCATTCGCCTTCAGACCAAGAGGGAAACACTGCTGTTGCCCTGTGGGTCTGAGGCTTTGGGGTCGTTGACGTGGCTGTGCCCATTTCAGCAGCACATACCCACTCAGGGCTTCCTCTGCTCCTTAGTCCCAATTACTTTTGAACTGAGATGGCTTTTTCTGGGTTATTGTCCAAAAGACACCTTGTTGGGGAGGCTTTTTGTCTCTCGGGCAGGATGGCAGAACACCCTGCCTGCCTCTATCTCACCTGGTCAGGTTCCTGCTGTCATTCAAAATGACCCAGTCGGAAAAGTGCATTCTGCCTGGTTCGATTCTAGGAGAAAGGGGATTGTGCTGGCTACTTTTATGTCACCTGGACATAATGTCATCTGAAAGGAGAGAACCTCAATCGAGAAAATGCCTCCATAAGATCCAACTGTAACGCATTTTCTGATGGGGAAGGACATAGGCCACTGTGGGTGGTGTCATCCCTGAGCTGGTGGTCCTGGGTTCTATAAAAAATCAGGCTCAGCAAGTCAGAGGGAGGAAGCCAGTAAGCAGCATCCCTCCATGGCCTCTGCTTCAGCTCCTGCCTCCAGGCTCCTGCCCTGTTTGAGTTCCTGTCCTGGCTTCCTTCCATGAAGGACTATGACATGGAGGTGTAAGCCAAATGGACCCTCTCCTCCCCAAGTTGCTTTTGGTCATGGTGTTTCATTGAAGCAATAGAAACCCTTTAAGATAGGAATCCAGTCAGGTTCCACATCCTGCTGAAATAAATAAAAACCCACACTCCCAGGGTGGGGAGCAAATGATGCTTCATCTCTGAGTCCTCCTCCTCATCCCATGTTATACAGGGTACTCTGGCTTTGTAGGCTGTGTGTGTGTGTGTGTATGTGTGTGTGTGTGTGTGTGTGTGTGTGTGTGTGTGCTGTGTGTATATGTGTACATGTGTATGTATCTCTGTGCATGTGTGTGTGTATATGTGCTGTGTGTATATATGTGTGGATGTGGATGTGTGGATGTGTGTCTGCATTTGTGTGTGTGTATGGGTATGTGTATGTGTCTCTGCATGTGTGTGTTTGTGTGTGGATGTGGATGTGTGTATATGTGTGCTGTGTGGATGTGCCTGCATGTGGATATGTAGGTGTGTGTGTGTGTGTGTGTGTGTGTGTGTGTGTGTGATATTTGGTTGCAATCCATCTTGTGTGTGGTGGACTGCAAACTTCTTGTCATGCCGTTCTCTACTCGGTGGAAAGATGGACTCAGGAAGGGAGTACTAGCAGACAGCAGAAATGTGAACTTCTTAATTCTGTCTACGTCCGAGGTAACCTTGCTTGCCACTTGCCTAGACTCTAGGAGCAAAAACCTTACTGTCATTTGCTAGATAAATATGTGTCCATCAAATTGCCTTATAAATGATTATGTTTATATATAAATTAGGGGTTCTGTCAGCTTTGGTGAAAGAAGCTTCTTTTTCCAGTGGGTGCTGTTAATTGCAGCAGCTCATAACTGGTCAGAATGCCGACAAGTGACGTTGTGTTGACTATTCAACCCTAAAGGGAAAGCCTATGTCACCTCCTCCTCGAGGCTCCATACTGCAGAAGAGGGACAGAAGGAAAGTAAGATGAGGGAGGAGTGGGGTATTGTGGAATACTGTGTTCTTCTGGGCATGGTATGGCAAGTTCTAGGCCAACCAGGGCTACCTAGTGAGACCTTGTCTTAAAACAAGAGCAACAAAACTTCATGGTTCACTGTGCCCATCTGGAAAATCAAAGATGATTTTCTTAAAGTCAGCCATTAGAAACCTGAATTCCATCTTCATGTGTAATTCATTTTTTTTTCCATGTAAAATAACGTATTTACTTTCCAGGCACTAAAATGTGGACCTTTGCCTACCACAAGGATGGTTGTATTATTTGGAAATACATACACACATATATAGTCTCACCCACTAAATACTTGAATAATTTTATAAAACCACCTGTAAGCTAGTGCTTAACCTTTAGATTGTCTGCAGATAATATCAAGAGCAATGTGAATCAGCAGGGGTCTTTCTTTTTCTTAGTGTATACTCATTGTGCAAAACCAGGGCTTTCACTATTGAAAGGAGGTCTGACCCCCCCCCCCCCCCAGAACTGATCCAGGACACACCCAGACACCAAATTCTCAGCACAAAGGAGATTTATTACTCCCGAAGGACAAGCAAGGTGGGCAGTGGACAGGGCTGGGCAGGGGGGATTGGGGGAGGCTGCAAAGGCAGCAGCAGCAGCAGCAGCAGCAGCAAGAAAAGCAAGAGAGCAAGAGAGGGTGTTTCTGCAGGAGTGAGGTTTTAAAGGGGAAAAGCGGGGAATGTTGCTAGGGTGAGTTGGTAAGTCCTGACTGGACATGTGAGCTAAATAATTACATTTTGATTGTTGGACCTTGGTGTTTTGTCTCAGGAATGAGTCAATGACTAAGTAAGGGAATGGACCTTGGGGGCCAGCTTTAGGAACGGAACAGTTCTGAGCAAGGGGAGGATGGGGGTGAAAGGGCAACACCTGCCTGCAGTGTTTGCCGTGCTCGGGCCTGTGAGAGCTCTGTCAGCTGTGCCATTTGCACACATGCATGTCATGTACATTGTCAGTGGCCGTGCCAGAGGAGCTGCAGTCAGCAATGGAGCTGATGGAATACAACCCACCAGAGAGCAGTGCTGTGGTGGGTGCACCCTGGAGGGGCGGAGCCCAGAATGCCCCTGGCTTCTGCTGCGCTTCCTCCTGCCTGCTGCTGTCATGCTCATGCTGCATTTGGCATGGTGTGGTTACTATTTGAAAGGGTCCCTCTGTATCTAGTACAGTGTGATTGCTTTGTGGAGAAATCCCACTCCTCACTGGGCAATCGACTTTCCGACCATAACAACGATGATTTTTTTTTTTTATAAGAGCACCGATGCTTAGTTAAATCAATAATTTAACTGAACTTTCTGAGTCAGCTTAAAAGATACAGGTGGCTAAGACAGTGGAAGATGACGGGGGAAATGGTTTGGGTTATTCTGCCAATTGCTACAATAAGAAATACAAAAAGGCAAAAATAGTCTAGAAGTCACCTTCCCCTTCATTAGATGTGAGATGTGCCAGGGATGGAAAATAAGAACAAGGAAGCTTCCTGCACTATAGACCCATGAATTCTGCCGGTGGTGAAATAGGCTGATGATCAAAGAATGTAATTAAGCCCCTACACCCAAGATTAGGCCTGAGCTCCTTGGTCATGTAGCTTACAGAATTAATCATAGGTTTCAGTATGCACCTTGAGAAAACGAAGTTGTGAAAGGAGATGAAAAGACCCTGTTGTGTGTAAAGAAAATAGATGGTCGGCTGACCACTTGAATAGTTTTGTAGGGATCCTCTACACTGAAACCGCAAACAGCGGCCTGCCACTACAAAAGGAGCTGGCTGAAACAGACTTGCTTTAAACTTTGTTAACCAGTAAAAAAAAAGAATCATTGCTTTGGGGTAAAGATGTTATGGTGGGAGAATTAATACAAAAGAAAATGTTGAACTACCTGTGGGCTTCTGAGAAGCCCATCTACCTTGTGATCATAATGTGATTTCTTCCTGTGAGAAGATTCTGCCCTGTGAAGTGATTTCCTCCTTTCATAGAAGTCTTTGTGTTATGAGCTATAAAAGGGATAAGAGGCAGAAGAACAGGGAGGAAGGAGAAGGAGGAAGAGGAGAGGAGGAGGAGGAGGAGGAGGAGGAGGAAGAGGAGGGAAAAGAGGAGGAGAGGAGAAGGAGGAGGAAAGGAGGAGAAGAGGAGAGGAGGAGGAGAGGAGGAGAAGGGAGGAGGAGAGGAGGAGGAGGGGGAGGAGGAGAGGAGGAGGAGGGGGAGGAGGAGAGGAGGAGTCATCTTAGGTTCCTATACATTTACTTAGCTTTGGAAGTGTTGTGTTCATAGACAAGGTGGCTGAGAACCAGAGGGCAGCTATGTAGGCATTTCTAGATCCTATTCAGGCTTTCTAAAGAAACATTCTTGTTAAACTGCATCTGTGCAGGTAGGAGGGAAATAGAATTTTTATTAGCAGCTCTCTAGTTCTATTTGAAAGTCACTGACATAGTAAGACATTGGCAGCCACCATGGACCCTTTGAACGTAACAGAATTAAGTTCAATGAATAAAAACAGAGAATGGTTACAGGGTTTGCAGGGAAAAGGGTGTGTGTGTGGGTCCTCTTAAGTAGGGAATGCTAAGTCCAGGAAAGAAGGGGGTCACATATTTGGTCCTGGAATGCTTATTTACTTGTATCATCTACCCCTCAGAAATGCAGTGATTCATGGAGAATGACTGAATCAAGAATAGATGTAATTCCATTCAGCTCCTCCACAGAATCACCCTTCTCCAAACTTCATCACACCCTCAACCTGATCTCTCTCCCTTGCTTTCCTTCATCATCCTCTTTCCATCCATGTCTTTTCCCAGGAGTTCTTTGGAGCAGCAGTAACAACTTGCCTGAGAACACTTGTAGCATGAGTGATGGTATCTAACTTTAGTAACACTGGTGCTACAAGCTGTAGAGTTTGGGCTTACAAAGTGATCAGTTGGGCCATCTGTGGAATCTGGATTGCTCCTGGCTTCATAGTCACCATGGTTGACTCTCTGTGAGCAACTTAAGCCACCCAGATTAGGTTGATACTTGAAAGCAAGAACCCCCAAATGGTGTAAATATCTGTAAAGCATTCACTGTATGATGAGATCCACTGCTACAAAATAGCCACTGTGCAGTCTGTCCTTCCCAGAAAGGAATTTATGGTGGAGTTAAAGGAATCTGGCAACTTGAGAGATGACTCCAGAACTTGCACTATCATTATCAATAGATGAGGTCATTTAAATAAACCTCTGAGAAAATTAGAGAACCTAGGTCAAAGTCATATTAAAAACTTGCATGGAGGCATGAAGCTATATCTTGAAGACAAGATAGGGCCATTTATCTAGCTGGAAACAGAGAGAAAGAAAGAAAGAAAGAAAGAAAGAAAGAAAGAAAGAAAGAAAGAAAGAAAGAAAGAAA
>CABHPP010139078.1:0-18734 GCA_902168425.1 Peromyscus attwateri | reverse complement strand
GTGGGCTCGTCAATACTTGAGGACAGTCCTCAGAATAAGCTAATAAACCACCTGCATAAAAACACCACCAAGCCGGGCGGTGGTGGCGCACACCTTTAATTCCAGCACTCGGGAGGCAGAGCCCGGTGGATCTCTGTGAGTTCAAGGCCAGCCTGGTCTACAGAGCGAGATCCGGGACAGGCACTAAAACACCACAGAGAAACCCTGTCTCGAAAAACTAAACCACCACCAAACACTCCCATCACGTCACCTCACCTACAGCACGCAAGCATTTTTAGATAGTAGAGCTCCACAACGAGGAGGAATTGTAAAGAATTAAATGCTGATTCCCCCCAACCCCCATACCAAAGGAACACTTTCAAATGCTTCTGGCTGAGTGAACAGGAGTGTGACCATGGATGACACTGTGGAAGCCCACAAAGGTTTCCTAGTGAGATCTGAGCTTGCTTTACACAGCAGGGCTGCATAAGGGGATGGACTAACCACGTGCATGGTCACCAGGTGTTTGGAAGGGTCTGCACTTGGCTGTGCTAGGGGGAGGTCTTTTGCTCCACCCCTTGGTATTTCTATAAATAGCCCTTTTAGAAGAGCCAGAAGGGGCTGGTGAGTTTTGATCCAGGCCCTCCCGAGGCTATCCTGTTTCTATCTGTCTCTCCTCTATATTTCTATCTAAATATTTCTCAGTTCTCCCTACTCAAGAGTACCCAGGGCAGAAAAGTGGGGGCAGGACCCCCCACAGACACCCATATCAAAGACCCTGAATAAAGATGAAGCCCAGTGGGAAAATGCTGACTTCCTTCAGGAGCCAGGTTCTGGGTTCCATCCCCAGCACTGCAAACCAGAGCTACACTCATAATCTCAGAAGTCAGGATGCCCAAGTCAGAGGATAAATGCCCTAACCATGATGCTTTAGCTAGCCAACAGTACCTATGCTGTTACTTTAATCTGTTGCTCCTCGGGCAATTTAATAGAGTTTAATTATGAGACAAAACTTACCTGTCCTCAAATCGAGGTGTGCATTTTGTAGACTGCAAGGCAGATTCCACCACTAAAAGTACAGGGCTCTTATTTACCTGTTGTGTATAGCGATCGATTTTGGACTGTGCCTCGGGGGACAGCTCAATATCCTTGGCTCCATAGACAGCCTGGGCGATGGTTCTTATTTTTTCCACAATCGGAAGCTGGAGAAACATGAAATGACAACAAAATCATTGGCCTTAACATGGTTGAAGAGCTAAGAGAAAGCCTGGTGACATTGTAGATTTTGACGGAAAACTCCGCCATAAGCATAGCATTTAAAACCGGCTATCCTTTCTCCTTTAGTTACTAAGGCACCGAAATGTTCACATCAGAAGTCAGCTGACAGGAAGGAAGTCTTGATATTTAGCCAACAAAAGGGCTGTCAATCTTGTTAACAGTTTTAATCCATTTCAACACTAAAAATAATGGTTTATGTTATGCAAAAACATTACTAGAAATAAGCGGGGGTTTCACAGACATTTTAAGTTGTATTAATCAATTTCTTGTGATAGCAACCCAGCAGTGGATGAATTATCCAATGGAAGAGAAGTATGGACTCAGACAGGCATCTCTCCAGGTAGGAGGCAGCACATAACAGAAGGAGTACAGCAGAGAAGGGTTGGGGACACAGCAGGCTTTTGACGAGAAAGAAAGAAAACTAGATTCACAGCAGCCTGCTTCCCTGCAAATATCCAATACGGAGCAGAGCCTCAACTTGAAAACCAAAGCTCTAAATACCACAGGATTTGTCTTCCCAACATGGGGAAAGATTTCTTAAAGATGGTAACTACTGAACAGGGTAGAGTTGGACATGGGTCATGCATGTCTGTATTCTCAGCACTTGGGAGGTACAGGGAGAAGGATAAGGAGGTTTGAGGTGAGCCTTGGTTACGTGAGTTCAAGGATAACCTAGGCTACATGAAACACTCTCACCCTACACACACTTAACACACCCACACCAATACATGCACACATACAATAAATCATCGAAGAAATGATTCTATGTATCCTTAAATTTTTTTTCCTCTGGGAATCTGGAAAGATGACTCACTTACTACTCTTCCGGAAGACCTGGGTTCCATTCCCAGCACACATCTGGTGGCTCACAAACCACCTGTAACTCCAGTTCCAGAGGGTTAGCTCATCCTCTTTTGGCCTCTGAGAGCACCGGGCAAGCATGTGATGCATAGACATACATATAGACAAAATAGCTATACATATAAAATAAACAAAATTAAAACAAATTTCTATTTTTTTAAGACAGGGTGACCTAGCCTCTTGAATACTGAGATTATGGGTGTATCCCATTATACTCAGCAACTTCTGAGTTAAAAAATATAAAACTTTGAAGGTAAAAGGATAATGGGTACACTGAGAGATTAATATCTGAATAGTTTAAAAGCTAAAATATTAGTATTAAAATGAATTTTGAATACCTACAAAAATACACTTAATAATGGGCAAAAACTAATAACCACATGAAAAATCATCTCACTGGTAATCAAGAAAATGTCTAATATAATGATAAAAGAATAAAACACCCCAAAAAACCCAACTCATGGGCTGGGGAGCTAGCTCTGTGGGTAAAGTGTTTGCTGTACAAGCATTAGGACCTGAGTTCAGATCCAGCACTCTCATAATTATGGCTTCAATGCACCAACACTTCTAGCACTGGGGAGGAGGAAACAGGCTCCCTCTACAGCCTAGGGAACGAGACAAGCTTCGCATTAGTAAAAGACCAGGCAGAGGAGTTACCAAATGACTCAGCACATAAAGGTGCTTGCTGCCGAGCCCAGCAACCTGAGTTTGATCCTTAGCACCCACATGGTGGAAGGAGAGAACCAGTTTCTGCCAGCTGCCTTCTGACTTCCACACACCGTGGTTTGTGGGAACACACACACACACTAACGCTGGAAAGTGACCTCGGAAGCCTCTGGGCCTCCAAGTGAGCATGCATGGGGTGAGTGCACCTGCACACACCTGCGTCACCCCCTCCCTCCCTGTCTCCCTCCTACTCTCATCTAAGAGGCAAACCACAGGGATAACAACAAAAACTGAGAACTCTAATTCCCACTCGTGAAATGTCAAGTGCAGGTGAAGAGGCAGGAAGTCACATGGTACATGTGCTTGCCTCAGTTGCAGCGGGGGTGGTGGTGGTGGTGTTGTGTTGGGGGGGGGGGGACTACCTGTGTCATCTCCTGGGGAAGCTCTCTGATTTCTCTTTCACTTTGAACAGTCTCTACTACAAGTCCTCCCTTCCCAACACATACCTAAGTGAGAAAAAAGCCCTGCACCACAGCACTGCATGGTCTGCAAATAGACACACTGGCCGAGGTATTTTAGCATCCGCACCCATGTCATTGGAACCGTTGTGCCCTCTGCCTTCTTGCTTCTGGGATTGGCCCACGAAATCTCTTTCACTGTTCTCTTCAAACATCGAACTCTCTGAAGCTCTCAGGTCTATCTCATCGGCCACCCCTCCCATAAAGCCTTTAGGGACATGCTTAGTACACGTCAGCATTCCCTGCTTTGCTGGCAGGAGCACCCACAGTGCTCTTTCCTGATGGAGGGGCTGCTGGCAAGGCTTTATGCTGCCTCAGAACGGACTGATGGAAGCAGAGGTCCTACTACTGATGGATTCAAGTGGCTGGACGGAACTCTCATCCTAAAAGCTCCTGGCTGGCAAGGTGCCGTTTACAAACCACGTGATATGAGAAATCACATGGGAGCGTTCCTCTCTGAAAAGGGACAACTAATTACTTCCCATCAAGGCGAAGGTGAATCAAGAGCTGGAAATCAGAGGGAAGTCCTTTCTGTCCCATGGGCACAGACTGAGCACTCTGGGAGAGCTCAGTACAAATACAAGGGACGTCATAGAAAGAGCTATGGCACAAATGCAAAGCTGAGGCTGGGCTAGAGATACCCTTGAGGGTAATGTTGTTTTTTTACTATTGGGAATTGAACAAAGGGCTTTGTTCACACTATGCAAGTGCTTTACCAATGAGCTGTATCCTTACCCTCTATTTACTTTTTTTTTCCCCTTTTAATTTTGAGACAGGGTTTCAATGCACTCCAGCTGGCCTTGACCTCATGGACAGCCTAGGCTAGCCTTGCACTTGCAAGCTTCCTGTCTCAACTTCCTGAGTAGCTGGGATTAAAGGATTATGCCCCATGAAACCCAACACAACTTCTAACATACGAAACTCAAAGCTCAAGTTAGCTGAAAAACAGAGATGGGCTATGATGTCTTTGAGGTCAAGAACTGTAGCAGATGCTTTTCTTATTATTGTGACGAAGGGTCTGAAATGAAGCTACTTCACGGAGGGTCCATTTTGGCTTACAGTCGAAGGGTGTACATTCCTTCATTACAGGAAGGGATGGCGACAGAGTGTGAGGCAGCTGATCATCTTGCATCTGTAGCCAGAAAGCAAAAGGTAACAAAAGCCAGCACCCAGCTTGCTTTCTTGTTATTCAGTCTGGGATGCCAGTCCACAGGACAGTGTCACCCACATTTAGCATGGGTCTTTTCACCCCAGGTAACCCAATCTAGAAACTCCCTCACAGACATGCCCTGGGGTTTGTCTCCTAGGCAATTCTAGATCCTGGCAAGGGGACAATGTTAGCAATTGCAAGAACCATCTATTTATCCAAAGGTTATTCTAGCCTCTGGAGTGGATAGTTACCCCATATACCGGTGATCAAATGTCTACAAATTTTCTGTCATTGAAACATGAACTCCTGGTGGTACAGGAGTTACAGAGGACACAGGAAAGTATGCAATATTCCTTTACACTGTGTAAATATGCCACTGTGATTAGTTTAATAAAGAAGGTGACTGGCCAATAGCTGGACAGGATAAGGTTAGGTAGGAGAACTAGACTAAGGACACTGGGAAGAAGAAGGGCGGAGTCAGAGGAGTAGCCAGCTAGACACGGAGAGGAAACAGGAGGTGCAAGATGAAAGAGAGGTAACACCATGTGGCAGGATGTAGATTAATATAAATGGGTTAATTTAAGTTGTAAGAGCTAGTTAGTAATAAGCCTGAGCTATAGGCCGATCATTTATAATTTAATAATAAGTCTCTGAGTAGTTATTTGGGAAGCGGCTGATAGAACAGAGCTGATCCACCTGCGGGAAAGCTCAGATGATGGAGTGGCAGTGACAGAGGACCTGATACATGAACCTTCAATCTTGTGTCTGCATAGAACATCACCATGCAAGGAAGTGCTCCTGCCACCGCTGAAGCTACCACAATCTCCTCTGATGGTCAGCAACAACATGGGAACAGTGATGAGGCTCAACAGGTAAAGGTACTTGCCAACACGCCTGACTGGAGTTTGATCCATGGGACCCAAGTAGTAGAAAGAGAGAACAGACGCTTGAAGAAGAAATTGTTCTCTGCCCTCCACATGTACAGCATCGCACATACCTCTACTCCAAAATAAACAAAAATCTAATGAGATGCTAGAAGATCTTTCTAGCAGGAAAGAATCCTCTCATGAAGCCAAGGACCAGAGGAAGCCCATCACCAGGAGCCCTGATCCTGAAGCAGGGAGCAGCGGTTCCTATGCATCTCTCCACTCCAGTGAAGCTTCAGATGTTGCCTGTCCCAGGACCACTCACTCCAACCTTCTGAGAGCACAAGGGAGTGCATAGTTTTCGCCAATAACTCTCTTCCTTGCTAGTGTTTATTGGAAAGTGCGTTTGGACTATCAAGCCAGTGCCCAGGCTGACTTTGTGAGCTATACTAAGCAAGACTCCCACAGAACCCATGGTGGGTAGAAAAACAGGAAGCGATGAGCAGTAGGCAGCCTTTGCTCCTCTGCTTCTCACTATCACAGCTGCATGGCTCTCCGCAGTCCAGCCAACCCACTGAGCAGGAAGCCCACGCCAAGGTTCCTTCGGAGGGACTTCTGCAGCGGCATTTTGCAAATAAAGAAAAAATAAAAACATCTCAGTTAACTTACTGCTTAGGGGTAGTGTGAAAATTTCCCCAGATGCGTATTTCTGCTTCCATTGTGGGTAATCTATATATTCAACTATGGGCAATCTATGTACTCTATGTCTTCAGTGGAGGAACTTTCTATCCTTCTCCTGCTTGGTTGTGAAGAGAAGTATAAACTCTGTGGGGCAAGCTCAGTCTAATGACCTTCACCTGAACTTGGGATTTACTTAAGCTGCTTTGTGGAAAAAAATCTAGCTTTCATAAAAACAAATAGAATGATAAAATAAGTTATAACTGTTTGTGCATTTATCAGCACTGGCATGGTGCTGTTCCAGACTGTGTACACAGGGATGAATCTGTTTATTGCTTCACCCTGATACGCCTAGCGTCTAGCAGAATGGCTTACACGCAGTAGGCCTTGCCCAAGCCTGTGCTAAATTAGCAAATAACCATCTATGGCAAATACTTTCACAATGTCAAGGATTAATACGCAAGTTTCGGGAACTTTCTGGGCACGAATTCCTGATAGAGTGTAAACAACAGCACGATAAACACGTGTGGCAGGAGACGGTGGACGATCAGGGCTCTGAGTAAACATGAAGACGTCAGGAGGTGGCAGGCTGTGCAGGGAAGGCATGGGGATCTGCAGAAGCTGGCAAGGCATTAAAGGGACTTTCAAGGGTGTACTTCGGTGGTAGAGCACTTGCCTAGCTTGCACAGGGCTCTGGGGTTGATCCCCAGCATGGAAAAACAAAACAAAACAACTTGAATAGTGTCTTGAAGGAAGGACAAGAAAGATCTCAACAAGCAAAAGAAACAAAACGAAACAAAACAAAACAAAAACAACTCATTCTGCATGAAGATCAAGGTAGAAGCCTTGGCCTGGACAGCAGGGCTCAGAAAGCTCGTCATAAAATAGCGAGTATCCTACTTGTACAAGGTGGGAGTGTAAAATACAGGAATAAGACTTCATCAGTGCTTGACAGGTGGTTCAGTGGTTAAGAGCACTGGCTGCTCTCACAAAGGACCTTGGGTTTGGTTCCCAGCATCTATGTGGCAGCCTACAACGATCTGTAACCCCAGTTCCAAGGGATCTGATGTCCTCTTCTGGCCTCTGTGGGTACCAGGCACACATGTGGTGCACTGATGTACATGCACGCAAACACTCATGCACACTGAATGAAAATCAAGGCTTTCCAAAGCTGGGTATCTAGACAAGTGCTGGTGATCCTTTCTGAATTAGTTCTATGTTAGACCGTGAGTATTCCGAACACATTCTATGTCAATTCTCTCCCAGGCCTCTGAAATCAACACTTAGGAACCTGGAACATTCTAGAATGGGACTGTTCAATGGAATGTTCATTTCCATACAAATATTTTTTGTTCTTTCCAGCCAAGTAGCAATGCACGTTACAGGAGCATTAAAGCACTTGGAATGCAACTAGTGCATTTGAAACATGACTGAGGAAATGAATTTTTAATTTTACTTTAGTTCATTATAATTTAAAGAGCTTCCAACTGTCGTGGGCAGTATGGGTTTAGAAAAACAGTATGACCAACCATTATATTGTTGTGTAGCTTTAAAAAAATATTATTTCATTTTATGTGCATGGGTATTTTTGCCTGCATGTATGTCTGTGTATCAGATGCATTTTTGGAGGCCAGAAGATGGTGTCAGATTCCTTGGAATTGGAGTTAAAGATGACTGTGAGCTGCCATGTGGGTGCTGGGAGGCAGAGGCACTCAGGAGGCAGAGGCAGATCTCTGTAAGTTCAAGGTTAGCCTGGTCTACATAGCAAATTCTAGGTCAGTCCGGGCTATGCAGTGGTGTTCATATGTTGGTGGTAACCAACAGCTGTCTAATTGTACTTAAGATCCACGCCAAAGGAGGAAAACCGTGCTAGTACTAGAAAGCTAGCTAACCATCCAGACTTAGTAAGATCATGGATCTCAGAGGTGAACACACTACTTCCGCTTCACTAGACTAGCAAATTCCCAACTCTATTCTAAGTTAAGAGCAGGTAGAAAGATTTCAGGAGCCAGGAGATCAAGTCATCTGCTGTGAGACTGTATCTCCTCAAAATGGCTGCCCAAACAGGACCTGAACAATGACAGTATCAACAGAAATTCAAAAGTGGAAGGGGAAGTCTCAGGGGCCTCACCCCTAGACAAAGAATGACAGGTAACTGCTGAGATCAGAATTAGCGTCTCCCAGAGATGTGCCCTTTAATAGATTATCCAATACAAAGTGGTCAGCCATGAAATCATATACACACAAACAACAAAAATGGACCCGGCAGGTTGAATTTATATATTTATGCATTCCCCTATTATATGTGTATGTATCAACAATAATCAAAGAAAAAGAGGCCATTGATTTGAGAGGGAGTAAGGGGGCATGGGCGGGGTTAGAGGGAAGGAAGGAAACAGTGGAGGTGATGTAAAAATGTTTTAATTATTATTTTTTTTAAAAAAGTACCAAATGCCGGGTGATGGTAGTGCAATACCTTTAATCCCAGCACTCGGGAAGCAGTGGCAGGCAGATCTCTATGAGTTTGAGGCCAGCCTGAATTACAAAGAGAGTTCCAGGATACCCAAGGCTACACAGAGGAACCCTGTCTCAACCCCCTCCAAAAGCACCAAACAAAGTGAAATAGAACTAAAGTTTAAAAATGAAGCTGCTAGAAATAACAAGGTAAAAAAGGCTTTGTGGGGCTGGGGAGCTCTCTGAGTGCATAAGAGTGCTTGCTGAGTTCAGATCCCTAGCAGTCCCAGTGCTATGAGAGGTATAGGTGGATGGGGTTGCCTGGTTGCCAGGCTACCTCCAGGCTTAGTGAGAGATCCGCTCTCAATGGAATAAGGAGAGGGTGATGAAGGGACCTGTGTTCTGTGATCTCCAAGTGCATACAGACCCTACCCCCAAAACATGTAGGCATACACTAGAGAGAGAGAGAGAGAGAGAGAGAGAGAGAGAGAGAGAGAGAGAGAACAAAACAAAAACAAACCAATGTCTTAGAAACAGTGATATTTCTGCTCACTTGAAGATCAGATGCTAAAGGCAGCAGCTTGGAAAAATCCCTTTTGAGTGATGAAAACACTACACAGCATTCTGCTACCCACCCCTGACCATATCTTAATAAGCCCACACAGTTGCTGTTTCAGCGCTGCACCAAATAAAGTCATTGGTATGCATCCTGACATGCTGAATAAAAAATAGTGCGCTTTTGTTTCTCCAAGGCCATGGAGCTGAAAGCGCGTAGGTTAACCGTTTTTATTCTGTGATACTGGAATGATGTATTTGGATGCCCATAAAAGATTTAAAGAGAAGGATCAATTAACAACTTAGAAGTCGAATATAAATGTCCAGGTGCACGGTAATTACTTCTTCAGCTCATCGTCTGTCTCTTAAATGAAGCATTAATTTTAAATGACGTACACGTAGTTTGGCAGGCATCCTTCCGAGTAATTCAAACAGACATAGAACTGGAGACTGTCCGTGTTCATTTACACTGACCAGACCACACAGGTACAAGCGCTGCATGGCCCATGCACCATCTGTTGTCCTGGGAACATCAGGGCTCTGTATCTCCGACACAAACCATACAAACAGACTAGCACACCTGAGCTACCGAGTGAGTGAGGTTACACGTCCTGGACCCCAAGCATCCCACCCTGAGCAGTGGGTTCACCTCAGAACCCTCGAGAAATGCCATCTTCCTAAGTAAGGCAACTACAACGTGTGAGGGAGAACCATGGGGTCTGGGAAACGAACAAATGTCTTGTTAGGAAACTTGCATTGATCACTGAAAAATACGGCAAGTAAGGAATTCCCAAGGGTGATTTTTGACTATTCCCAAACAGAACTCTGCAGGGACTACCAACACTTATTCCTCCTTGTCCCCCCTTTTTTTACCTTCAACTTTTGATCCTCTTGCCTCAGCTCCCCCAGTGCTGAGATTACAGGTGTGTACCACCATGCCCGGCTTGCTCATGCATTTCCATGTTGTATCTTGTCCTTTCTGTCTCACAAATCTGACTTGGAAACGTGTGTGTGTGTGTTCTGTAAGAGTGATGGGAACAAACAAGGCACACCTCCATTTCACATTCACGTGCAAGGAGCCCGTGCACGTCGGGTCTGACTTTCCTGACTACACAGCGAAGCTATTTCGTGTGCACTGACGTGTGCTTCGTGTGCTTCCAGGGAAAACACCTCCGGCTCAAGACTAAAAGTCTCCTTTAGGAATAAGGAGTGGGCTGGAATGACATCTCAGTGGGCAAAGTGCTTGCTTTGAAGACACAAGGACCCGAGTCTGATCCCTCAGGGCCCACATCAAAAACAGACAGGTGTGGTGGCACCCATGCAGTACCAGCACAGGTAGGTGAAAACAGGTAGGCTCTTGAGGCTTCCCAGCCAGCCAGCCTGGCTTACTTGCAATTCCCTGATCAAAGAGAGACCCTATCCATCTGAGATAAGGTGCACTGCATCTCAGGAACCATGCTTGAGGTTGTCCTGTGGCTTCTACACACATGTGCATGGGTACCAGACATACACACAGACACACACGGACACACAGACACACGGACACAGACACAGACACAGACAGACACACACACATACGGGGTGGGGGAGGGGAAGAGGGAGGGAGAGGCTTATAAGAAAGAAAAAAAATTAATTTTAAAATCAAGCCTCAACTTCTTGAGACCAGGATGAATAAGTGATTCCCCTGAATCTGAAGGGGATCATTTTCTCTGCATGTATTTTACTATATTTGGTATCTTTAAGGTCTACTTTTAGCCCCTACAACGAGACTACTATATTCTCATTCTCTCTATATTTAAGCTAGAAAGGCTGGGTGAGAACGGGGTGGGAGTAAATGGGAGCCGTCTCACTTGTGGTGTGACCATCCTAGGTTGCCATTGGAGAGTCTCTTATAGTGTTAGAGGGAATAATGCACTTCTAGAAACTTCCATCACAGTCATGTTCTGTTTCTCCCGGGGAACATAAAGGAAATCACACACTGTTTGTGGCTGATCAAGTGCTGTTTCTTCGCCAGCGAGATGGAGCTGGGAGGGGACCCACACGGGACGAGGAGGATGCTCCACCAGTCGGGGTGGTTCTTGTGTGAGGCTCAGGCCTCTTGTGGCCATTTAGCACTTAGGGATGAAGCACCCGATGGGCGGTGGAGATGCACGAAGGTCAAGGAGAACCCAGAAGAGCCAGAGTGGGGGTGAGATCTGCTCTGGGTGTCGTGGAATTGGGAATGAGTCATGCAAAGGAGGCTGGTGAGGGGCAGGATGGAAGACCAGAGCTCTGCAAAGGCAGCTTAGGCATAGGTAAGAAATCAAGATTCCAACAGCACAGACGTGAGACGGGCAGATTCACCAATGAGGAACGCAACCGTCTGGGAAATGTGCAGGCGGCTTTGCTCAGATGACTCCCAAGGGCCCAGTGTCTAGGAAGGAGAAAGGAGAAACAGGGCGGCAAAGGGCATGCAGGTGCAGGGGACCAAGGGGGAGATGACAATGGGAAGACAGAGTGGGGACCGGAACACGGACCACGAGAAGGGGCTTGCAATCTTTCGCATTTGAGTGCGCCCCCCTCCCCAATTGCTACAAACAGCAAGATGCATAGAGATGAGCAAATATCATTTTAAGCCTTTAAATTCTACAAATTCAACCCCGCATGCACAATAATGTATGTAAAGCCATAGAAGCAGACATGTAAAAACGAATGTCTTTGAGTCAATCACACCTCTGCTCTAAAAAACCTACTTCATATACATAGATAGAAGCATATGTGCATGTATACATGCATTTAAATTTATACATATAAAATTTGAGGTTCTGGTGGCAAACGCCTCGCATCTTGATTAAAAGAAAACTCACAATACCTCTAAGTGGAATGTGTTCAAATTTGAATCTTTAAAGAAAAGGGAAGTAACTCCTAATTAACAACTAGAAAAACAAAACAAAATAAACAAAAACCCAAAACACACTCTGCTTTGAAAATGACTGGCAGGGTAGAAACCAGCCCTAAACTAGCAGGGCTGAGAATGTCCCAGGTCACGAACTCGTGGCCGGCTGTCTTGTGTGCTTTGGATTTTCTCCATCCAGCCCCCACTGCGCCCCAGAGGATGGTTCTACGTAAGGAACAGGAAAGACCTTCTAACCAAAACAAACGTGAGTCTGCCTCGCTGTGAAGGTCACACCTCAAAATGTCTGCGAGTTTAGAGGAAGGATCTGGAGAGGATAAACTGATCACGGACTCCGGCTAGCTTCCGGTGTGGTATCACTCCTCCAGCTTTGCAAAAATGGGTTTTTATGATTCCACGTAGAGCTCTTGAGTCTCACAGAGAAGGAAGTGTGGTCTAATGTGAGCCTGCCTGATGCTGAAGGTGCATTAGGAATGCACCTTACAAATAAACACAACTCTGATTGTCAATATATGATAATTTTAGAAAGGAATAGATACTCAGGAAAGAAAATAATGAAAATACAAGTAAAACACACAGAAAAGGAGGGTTCCTTTGAGGGTTGGTGGATGTCAGGAACTTTTTGAAACTCAGGTTTTGTTTTCCTGAGACTGGGTGGTAGAGCACATCTTTAATCTCAGCACTTGGGAGGCAGAGGCAGAGGGATCTCTGTGAGTTCCAAGCCAGCCTGGTCTACAGAGTGAGTTCTAGGACAGCCAGGACTACACAGAGAAACCCTGTCTCAAAAAACCAAAAACTAAACCAAAACAAACCCCCCAAAAGACTGATTTCAAACTTAACTATGTATTGGACACCAACTTTGAATTCCTGATGCCCCTTTCTAAAATGTGGGTCCCTAGGGTTGAACCCAGGTCATCAGGCTTGGCAGCAGGTACCTTTACCTGTGAAGCCATCTCACCAGGCCTTCCCTATTGATCTTGACCAGTAACCCAGAATATTCTAGCCCTCCATTCATCAAGTGTCCTTCCCATGGATAAATCCATTCTGCACTAACCATCACAACTCATTCTTAAAGTCCTTCCTGCCACAAATGCTGTGTGTCGGTGATGCCCCTCATCTGGCAGGGACCCTGTGCCTCTCTCATTTCTGTCACCTCTCTGAGTTATATATTCGCTGCCCCCTCAAGCTGCAGGTCCCTCCCTCTCCCTCAAACACACTGCTGCACACAGTCCCCAGTGCTGAAGATCAAAGCTGGATGCCGACCTTTTGTCTCAGTTAGACTCCCAGGTCTGCCTCCTTCTCGTTTGGGGACAGTGGGCGGGTTCTTCCACCTCTGCCCTTCACCTTCTGAACCCTAGTGCAGGGCACCACTGATCCTTGCCAATCCGGGATATTAGGACAAAAAGAAGTGGACAGGCGCAAAGTGTCCGTGTAGGCGGCGTGTGGACAGACAGCTCCCCCCAACCTTGTGCTCTTGCTGACGAATCAATCTCAGGCTGACAGATGTCACCAAGCCCTCATCCCTTCTTGCTTGCTCTTGCTTACTGTCACTTACACTGCTGAGTCACACGAGCAAGAGAGACAGCCATGCTACCTCTGAGACAGGCCAGAGGAATGTGTGAGGGAAGGGGATGGGAGTGGCTGTTAGCTTGTGAAGGCTGACACTCTGGAAGCCATGGACACCCTCCCAGGACAAATCCATTGTCCTCAGGCCATGAAATCCAGAATGAAGATGTGAGGTGGACACCTGGACAATATCTAAGAGTGAAATCTGGGAAATCCAAGTTTTTTTACTTAAGGCTCAATGTCAAGATGAGTTAGAGAGATGAACTATATGGCTGGATATAGTGACCCATGCTTGCAATCCAAGTACTAAGGAGGTGGAGGCGAGAGGGATTAGGGATTTAAGACCACCCTCGGCTACATAGTAAGTTCATGGCCAGCCTGGACTATACGAGAGCCTGTTTGGGAAAACAAAACACCAAAAACGACCCATCCTGAAGAAAAAGAAAGAAATCAACCTAGAAATCCTGGTATTCCCATTGCTGACTATGCAGCCCAAAGACTGGAAAGCATCTTGAAAGAGATGCACACACACACACACACACACACACACAATGGACACATAACTGGAAAGCATCTTGAAAGAGATGCACACACACACACACACACACACACACACACACACACACACACGTGGTCACAGCAGCACTTCCAGTAGTCATGTGGTGGAAGCAACCCAGGCCTGTCCGCCAAATGTGGTGTAGACATGCAGTAAAGACAACATCCAGTCTTTTTTTTTTTTTTAAAAGCAAAGACAATTCTCACATGCGCCAGGACAGCCACGGACGTTACACTGTCTGAAACACGCCACAGGAGAAAAGACTGCAGGATCCCATTCGTATGAAGTATCTAAGTAGGTCAGTTCCTAAAAATGAAGTAGAGTGGTGGTTCCTAGAAAGATCTATGGAAGGGGGGGCAGGAGGAGCCGTTAAATGGATACCGCATTTCAGTTTTCTACTATGATGAGAATAGTTCTAGAAATTGGTTGCACAACAATGTGAATGTACTCAGCACCATTGAATTTGTACACTCATAAATGGTAACATATGCATGTGACTACAAGGAAAAACTATGCAAGATAATATAATAAAACCACAGTGAGGGCTGGTGAGGTGGCTCTGTGGATAAAGGGACCTGCTGTCGAGCCTTGCCATGGGTCTCATCCCTGGACCCTACATGGTGGGAGGGCAGAATTGACTCCCACAAGTTAACCTCTGATTTCTGCATGCATGCTGTGGCATGTGTGTGCCCACATATACCTCTCTCTCTCTCTCTCTCTCTCTCTCTCTCACACACACACACACACACACACACACACACACACACACACACAAAACCACAAGGGAAGGAACTGTAGCAGAAATGCATAATGAAAATGTCTCATAACTGAGCAGCTATGAATTGCTCAAAAGTCTTGTTGCTGGAAAGTATGAGTTTATCACCCAGAGCCTCCCCTCCCTTGGGCCCACTATTTGAGAGCAGAGCCTTAAGAACACACAGGTTAGGGGCGGGAATAGGATCTGCCCTTGGCACACGGACCTTGCCAGATGGCTAATGCCTTTAGTCATGAGCGTCCTGCTCTGCAGAGCCTTTAGGAAGGCTACATGAGGTGGGCCATATAATCAGTGCTCGAAGCACTGGCCTTCTACAAGACCCGAGAGCCACCACTCCGCTGTGGTTATGGTAGTTGCGACTCACCTGAACATCGTACAGGAACTGGAAGCGGCTTCTTTTATTGGCAGCATCTCTCACAGCCCGAGCCAAGTCCACAGACCCTTTTCCCCCAACCGACCAGTGGTAGCAGGGGACCGCATCAAAGGCACCGGCCCGCTTAGCGAGCTCACACACCAAGTCGATCTCAGCCCGGGTGTCAGTCCTGGTGATGAGAATGTTTGTGGTTTTTGCATCTGTATTCACTTAGTGATGTTTTGAAAGAAAGACTAACGGTTTATACAGAACTTCGCTCCCTAACACTGAATATATTCTAAACATCAAAAGCGGTCACATTGTGTTTAAATAAACCAGACTTGAGGAATAGCACATAGAAAGAATCCTCTCTAACATGACTCCAACATTTCAGGTCGTTAAGGGTTTCTAATCGAGAAAATTCCATAATATCTCCTTTTGCTCATTCATTCACTCTATCAGACAGAAGCATTGGATAGAATAGGAAAGAAAAAAAAAAAAAAAAAAAAAAAAAACCACCCACCTCCCATCCGAACAGATGGTAATTTACTATCTGAGTTTCATTTCCATAGTAACACTTGAGAACACATCTGTGAAAATGAAACCAAATCAAACAAACAGAATGAGCTGACTGATTCTGGGTCTTGCAGTTGAAGCCGAGAAACCCAAGTGCCCTTAGGACACAAACGTGGTCACTAGCGGCTGCAGGGGAGGGGGGGTCGTGGGGGCGGTGCCCAGACACCAGAAAGCAGGACTCACTTGAAGACATTCAGCGCCACCACGACGGGCACCCCGAAGAGCTGAGCGATCTGAATTTGTTTTTGTAGGTTACAGCAGCCATCAGCCACCAGCTGAATGTTCTGGAAGGAAATCAGTCTCCATGTCATTATGTCTTACCTACCATCGCTGCCCTCCTACCCCAAGCTAGACCAGCCTCACCACACTGGCAACTTTTGATTCTATCTTGCCTTACTTTATTGTCCTGGAAACTTCTAAAAGGAGACCTAAGTCACCCTGGGTTTCCAAGGAAAATGGCCAAGACAGAGGTAATTCATGTTCACGTCACCTTCTAAAACTAGATGGGTCCAAGCACATGTATCTGAGTCTTGGGCCAGGCAATTATTTCTGGAGGACTGGCCCATCAGAACATAAAGAGCCCACTCTTTGCAATCAGGGGGGCAAAAGGCCCAAGTCCCTGGGATGCTGAGGGGGTACTGCTTAGCTTCTCGGGCTTAAACCCATGGCGCCACCTGTAGGAGCTAAGTGGTACTGCCATCAGTTAACCAGCTTATCCACAGAACAGTTACTGCACTTTTTTTTGTTTTGTTTTTCGAGACAGGGTTTCTCTGTGTAGCTTTGCACCTTTCCTGGATCTCGCTCTGTAGACCAGGCTGGCCTCAAACTCACAAAGATCTGCCTGCCTCTGCCTTCCGAGTGCTGGGATTAAAGGTGTGCGCCACCACCACCCGGCTAGTTACTGCACTCTTGTAAGCCACAAAAACAACAGTACAGCTTTCAAGAGTCAGCTTCCTTTCTGCAACAAAGGAAGACACAAGAAGTACAAGCTTCCCTCTTTTCTGGGTCAGGATGGATGTCTTGGGAGTAGAGGACAGCAAATGAGCCTGTTATCTACCTTTTCTTCAGCTTTGAGTTAACTGCATGGTTTTTACCTCTTTATCCCACCCATTCTGACAGGGTTTTTTTTTTTTTTTTCCTTTTCTTTAATTATTGAGAAATTTTCTATTAATTTTACATACCAACCACAGATCCCCCTTTCCTCCCTCCTCCTGCCCCCCATCCTTCCTCCCTTGAGAGAGATTCTTAAAAAATCAAATTATTGTACCTGTGCATGCATATGCACATGAATGTGGAGCCAGAGGGCAACCTTGGCTGTTCCTTAGGGACTGTCTATCTTTCTCTTTTGAGGTAGTATCTCATTGGCCTGGGGCTCACCAAGTAGGCTGGCCGGCCAGTGAACCCCAAGGATCCACTTGTCTCTGCCTCCCTAGTGTCGAGGAGGTAAGCATGCACCACCACAATGCCTGGTGTTTTTCACCTGGGTGGTAGGGATCGAACTCAGGTCCTCAGGCTTGCAAGGTAAGCGTTTTACCCACTGAGCCATCTCAGCCCAGAAAAGCACATTTCTCAGAAGCAGTTAAAAGCACATTTCTCTAGTGGGACTGTTGGTCATTCACTGATGGTCAACTGGAAGCTAATTATTAATCAGGTGGAATGATTAGTTTTTCTTACCTCCTCTGTGTATTCTTTCTTGAGAGGAACCCCAGCAGTTACCTGAAATAAAAAAAGAGTCAAAAAGTAAGATTCATCCCATTGCCTGAGGGAAAAAAAATATTCCCTACAGCAATAGGCCCAGATGGTTTTATAGGAGAGTTCTACTCGACGTTGAATAAATCAGTTACTGTAATATTTACATAGTTAAGAAAAAAAGAATACTCCAAAATTTTTAAATTTTGTATAGTTAACATCTTACTCATATAAATGGAAAAAAAAAAACTGACTCAAAACATCACCAAACTGATTAGTAAAATCTAGTTACTTGCAAAGCAGACATATCTGCCTAAATTGGGCTTGTTCTGGCAATGTAAGATTTCTTGTAAGGAATAATAATTTAAGCAACACGCACAGTCTTAAAGAGAAAATTGTCTTCTCGAAAGAAGAAGAAAAACCTGCATCAGTTATTATGCTAATTTGGCCAATTAAAAATAGAAGGTAATCCCTGAATCCTCATTAAAAATGGATCCCAGGCATCACGCTTAGTGAAGAGCTGTTTAAACAACCCTCTTTCAGATGAGGAAAAGAAGATGCCTGCGGCCAGCACCCCCACCCAACACTGCATCGCAATTAGGAAGACCTTGCCAGTGACAAGGGAAAAACAGTATAGATTGGGAGGGAGAAACAGAACTCACTTTCAGATATGAATGGCAGCACAGAATGCCCCAAAGACTGGATAGGTTAAATCAGTAGAGCAATTAAGAGAATTCAGACAAGTTAGAGATATGGTAACATATAAGAACAGAAATTTGTTATGTTGTTTACAAATATAAAGCATATAGGAACAGGTCTCTAAGAAAACATGAGTTTTTTTTAATGAAATAAGCAATAGCTTTCATTAAAATATATTCAAACAGACCTAAGCCAATGAAGAGATATCTAATGTCCTTTGAATAGAAATTCTAAAGAGACCGCGGAACCTATAAACTAATTCTCAAATACACACGGGGTTTCGAGCCCGCAGTTCAGTGGTACAGAGCTAGTCTTATGTAGGCTGCATCCCCCAAACCTCAAAAAATAAAATAAAATCCATCAAGAAGATGCAGATAGCAGTGGAAAGGGTCATTTGTAGGTCAGAGAGACATGAAGGAAGGGCCTGGTTTGGGGTCTCTACAGTACACGATATAACTAGACCAGATGAGGCCTCTCCATAGTTCATGATGAGATATAACTAGACCAGATCCGCTGAAGGGAGATCCTGGAAAGAGACTTGCACACTTTTGGGAAAACGGATCCATCCCACCCTAAGTCAAAGAAGGGAAACTTAAGACAGTGTAGAGGCAATTACTTGGAAA
>CABHPP010139077.1:0-40731 GCA_902168425.1 Peromyscus attwateri | reverse complement strand
ATATATATTAAATGGCTTATTTAATTTGAATTATCCCACCCAATATGACTAAAGAACAAGGTCAGATTTTGTTCTAATTCTACCAGGGTGAATTTTCAAGCTAATAAAACTTTATTATTGGTAAATGAACATTCATATATGTATTATTTAAATGTAAGGAAATGGAACTCATTATAGTGGTGTATACCTTTTATCCAACACTCAAGGAGGCAGAGGCAGAGGCAGATAGATCTCTGTGAGTTTGCCAGCCTGCTCTGTAGTAGTGAGCTCCAGGCCAAGCCAAGTCTACATAGTGAGACCCTGTCTCAAAATATACCAAAATGTAGCATTAAATAATTCAAGGACGTGTTTATAAAATGAAACAACCTAGGGCAGAATGGACCATTTTTAGTTAACTCTGATTTGTGTTTCCACGGGAGTTCAGGCACAGTAGGGAGACTCACACTGTTTGCTGTTCCACGTTTCAAAGCCTGAAACTTTAAATTAGGAGGAAGACAGATAATGCACATAGCCCAGAATGGCTTATCATATGAGACAAGTGGTTGGTGGACATCCCATTGTTTAAGCCAGGAGCTGAGCCTCTGGTACCTTGCCAGGTTCATCCTGGGTTACCATCCTTTCCCTCTCTGGGCGCTTGATAAAACGAATATGTCTCACCTTGTCATGGAAAGGAATCTGTCTCTTTGTGTAATCATCCATTACCCAAATTCTTCTAGGTTAGAGATACCAGCCAAGAGCCCTGCGGACGTCTGTCTTTCCTGAAAGAGCCCAAGACAACAAAGGGATTACCCCAAACAGCTGTTTGCAACTTAAATATTACTCTACCTGCACATAAAAAGGTATCTTTTAAACCTGGTTTATTTCCACACACACCCGCCCCGACCTGGTCTTGAGGCAATGGGCCCTTGGTATGTAATGAAGGAATGCTTGTGACACTCTGAAAGCCCCTGAAACTTGAGTTGTGTTAGTCTCCGTGTGTAGATGACGTCCTGTTCCTGTGGTGTCCTGTGCTTACAAGTCTGTATGATGAAGTCCTCTGTTGATTGCTTCCGCTGGTAGTTTGTAGATCTTTATGCTTCCAAATGATTGTCACACGTTTAATTTGCTGTGGATGTATGGTCCGTGATACTGTTTTTATTGGCTTCTTTGATTTGCTTTGCTTTCTAAACCAGCTTGCATTGTGTGCGCCCTACTCAGTCCTTTTCATATCCTGACACTCTTTTCCCTGCTGTCCATTATAATATTCCTTGTCTCTGCAATGCATCTTGGGACCAAAAGGAGACAGAGTCAGATCAAGATGATGAGGTAATATGAACACTTCTGCTTTTATTCTATCCGAGGTAAAATAGATACTGGATATTGTGTGGAAAAGCCTGCAGCGGGCTGCAGTGTGGGAACAGTCTAAATGCTATTGTACATCTTAGCCTATGTGAGGTAGAGTTAGCTGTTTTTCCTTAAAGGGGCTCACTCTGCCCATGAACATAGGAGTGCTTCAGTGCATTCTGCAAAAACAATAAACTAGTCAATGAAAGACCTGGAGTCGCGTAAGCATCTTTAAACGTGACAGATTGCCTTGCATAAACGTAATCCTAAATTTCACAGGTGTATTTTACTCCCCATGGCCCTCTGGCTACCTGATGTGTTGTCACTTCTAACTCAAGACCTTGGTTATTATATGGAATTGTGTTGTACAATCACTATGTTTTATGTAATGTAAAGTATTTTCTCACCAACTGCTGAGAGACGTTTGCCATTCCAGCTAAAGAATTGATCTTGGACATTTTTAAAAAGATTCTTTTTTTTTTTTTTTTAACTTATGTGTATATGTGTTTCTGTGTGGGTGTGTATACCTGAATGCAGTGCCCCTGGAGGCCAGAAAAGAACATGAGATCCCCCTGGGAGATTGTGAGCTTCCTGATGTGGAGGCTGGAACCTAGACTCAGGTCCTTTGCAAGAGCAGTGTCCACACTTAACTTCTGCCCCATGAATCCAGCCCTATCTTGGCCATTTTTTAAAGAATGCCATTGTGCAGTTTTGCAAGTTTTTCCTAAGTTATCTATATGTATTTCTGTAAGCTTTGTGATAATTGGATTTTTAAGAACCCACAATAATTGTCAATAATAACAATGGCAACCCAAGCCACAGAACCACTGATGAGTCCATCCACCTGTTTGTAATCTCATCTCTACTATGTACCCACGGTGGGAGCCTGGGATGATGCTTTCTGTCCCATTTCCCCTTGACTGTATGCACATAGTGAGCGTATTTTGTGACGTGTGCTTTCAATATAATGAACGGGTGGAAAACTCACCGTTCAACCTTTCGAGTCCTCTGTAGTCTGCTGTGTGGTTGCGATTTTTTGCCTGCTACATCATGGTTATGTTGAGAGTTGAGGGCAGGGGTCATAGACTCCCAAGGGGGAAATAATGCCTAAGGGTGGACGAGACATGACCATCCCATCCAGTGAAATGTTTCAAAGTGGAAAGGTGTCCCAGGGAAGGTGGAAATGGTTTCTTCTCTTCTTTTTCAGGCTGAGAAGGCGGACAGACGTCAGAGCTTTGCATCTCTAGCTTTACGTAAGCGCTACAGCTACCTGACTGAGCCTGCCATGAGTGAGTCTCCTAACGCATTCACTAATCGATGTTGGTTTTTAGAAGAAGAGACATTTTTTCTATACACACTAAATTTTGATGTCATTTGGAAAATGAATAACCTGAAACAATTGCCTACAGAGAAATTTCATAACCCTATTATGAAATTTAATGTTCCATACATCGTTGAAGACATAGATACAGATACCCCAGGTCATAGCTGAAAAAGATTGCTGTTCTTGAAGCTAGTCACTAATTATTTTATTTATAAGCTGTTTTTTTTTCCCTTTTAAAGCCTTGGTTTTACTTTGGTGGTTGTTACTATGCTCAGAGAGAAGTACTGGTGGTGTTCCTTTAAATCTGTGTGTAAAAGGGAAGGTGTGTATTTATTTATGGATATTTGTGGTGGCACAAGGGACGGCTAGGTCACTTTGTCATCTCAGCTCTCTTAATAGAGCTACACTGTGGCATGTGTTTCCGGGTCTTTTCCCTTTGTAAGACACATATACTCTCTCTGGGGGTAACACTAGTCTGTGGACTTCTCATCCCATCTCCCATCTCTTCTCTCTGACTTCCGTCAAGATCTCAGTTCTGAGGCTGTTCTTGAACTAGACCGGCAAAGCTCTTTGGTCCTAGCAGATGAGTTTACTCATAACTGGCTTGCAAGGTGGTGGTTAAGTTTCTCTGGTCAGATTCTGTCTTTCTCTCTCACTGACTACCTTCTCTTCCCTCGTGGTTGCAGTGTTCCTATCCCATGCTCACCATAGCCCCTAGAGCAAGCCCCAACCCCAAAGGTAACTGTGAGTACAGAATGCAGTTCTTGATCGTATTTGATCAACAGTGTGTCCTGTCACCGTCACCAGTGGAGAGCCGCAGCTTAAAGAAAATGTAGATGAAAATACTTTGTCATTGATTCCTAGCTGTTCACACTTCGGTGCCCAGAGGCTTGGCGATATCACAGTAAGAGCCCTAGGTCTTTTTCTCCCACCTCTTCTGAGGTCTGTGGGCCAGCACACATGAGACACACTAGCAGGAAATGGCCCCACTACGTATAGCACAGTGCATCTGACTAACTCCGTTAGGAAAGGTTTTGTGTTCAGATTCCAAATGTAGAATACCAGAGGGATGTAGATAGCAAACCTGCCGTGTTCTTGAACATTCCCTCAGACCTGACTTTTCTCCTCTACCAGACACAGCTCTAGCCTTCCGGAACCAGAGGTCTGAAACTAATTTTTGTTGCGATAGAACAGCGAAGTGGACATGCCTGTGGCTATTTGGTTTCTCAGTCAAGTTAATTGGGTGTAGCTCTGAGGTGTTCTTTTTCTTTTGAGACTCTCACTAGATAGTTGTTGGGATCCCTACGGCAGCAATCTTAGGCTTTGGAAAGCCTTGCTGGGGCAACTACTTTAGGTCAGAGACACTATGACAACAGGCAGATTTCCCTTACTCTGTCTCCAAGGTGTTAGTTATTGGGGTCACCTGAAATCTAAGGCCTGGTGTGCTGAGTGAGTTTTCCTTTCACACTAAAGTGTGGCTGTTGGGCTGGGTTTGGATCTATTCAGCTTGTCACTGACTTTCAGCAGAAGGAAAGGGTCCTTTGGTTTTTGTTTTGTTTTTTTCTTGTCTGTTTTGTGACAAGGCACATAGGCATGTCCAACAGACAAATGAGAAGGGACTAAGAACACAAGGGAAGTGTCCCAAGCCCCTGAAGGTGTTAGACTCCAGATAAATTATACTTCCCCACTACTCTGCCCCTTTCCCTACTGCCCAGGGTGTCCGTTGTTAACTGCCCAATGTCAAGAACTGGCCATGCTCACAAAGGGCGTCATGAAGTGGGCGTCACTAAAACGTAAGATGTATAGCCAAGTGGTAATGTGGTGGCTCCTTTCAAAGTTAGAAATCATAGGTGTACCTCAAAAGACATTTTTGTGAAGGGTTAGAGAGATGACTGAGTAATTAAGAGTGCTTACTGCTTACAAAGGACCCCAGTTCAGTTCCCAGTACTCAACGTCAGACAGTTCACAATAGCCTACGACTCCAGCTCTGGGGGAATCCAACATCCTTTTCTGGCCTCCACAGCACCTGCATTCATGTGCACATGCACATGCATGTGTATACACACATACACACACACACACACACAAAAAAAAAAATCTTAAAAAAAATACTTATTTTCTTTATCAACCCAAACACTAGAGGCCCTTCCCAATTTCTGGTAGTTAAAAAACAAATAAATAAATAAAATAAAAGACTAACTCTCAAAACACACACTGAGCCCAAATCACTGAATCAAAGGAATCTCCAAGCCATGTGTCTACAGTATGGCCATTCCCACAGGTTGAGCACTAGGATGTTGGTACTAATGGCCAGATGGAGTTGTGCCTGAGTGACGTTTCCTTAGCTCCTCTTCCACTTTAGTAAGGCTAACGCAGAGCGGTAGAAAAAGGCACACTTTAAATATCTGCCTTTAAATGCATACTAGGAATCGAAATCTTCACCCTTGTGAGAGCAGCTGCTAACCCACTGAGAGGATTGTAACAGGGGCCTGGGCATAGTGTAAGAGAGAGCACAAATGACGAGGGAGGTTCTCATGTCCTCTGCACATCTCATTGTTACTGTAAACTGTTGCCTTTTTGGATCAAGACTGTACTCATCCCTGGTGTGGGACATTAGTGAGCCTTTGGCAGGCATTCCAAACTCGCGACCAGTTGGCTTTAAGAGTTATGGAAGTAGAGATACTAAGCTTGAGTTTGTTGTCCTCAATATGTACCCACCTCATGTGGGGGTTTCTTGCCTGTTTTGAGAAGGACGTTGGTATTATTGGACCCATCTTTCCTCATGGGCCGTTGCAGTGTTTGGAGTAACCAAAAGTATGAGGAATATTCTAGAAAGGTACCAGAATTGGTACCTTTGCATTTGATAAACATATATGTTTGTACCATATGCCACTGTAGGTACTTGATATATGGGGTCTTCAAAATATATTTGTGCTTTTGGATTTCCCTCCCACCGATACCTTTTGAGAGTTAAAAGTAGACCAGATTATGGGGGGGAAAGATACAAATTATGTTCTCCCTATAATGAAGCAAGCTCTAGATATGGAGTTCTTCTCTTGCAGATATATTTAATAATGTGTCTCAAAGCTTCCTAAAATCTCAAAAGGTACCAAGACTTCACATCTCATGGAAAAAGTGTACTCTTCTTTGCAAATGTTCTTGAGAAAGTATTTTTAAACGTTATATATACCATGCATAATACTGCTTTGAAACTATTACCTCATTGGCTTGTTTGCCATGATAAACCGCCGCATGATCAAATGTTTTCAGTTGCTTTGCTTGCTCTGGTAACCATGAACCGTATTTTCTGTTCCCTCCCCCTTTTGTATGTGTGTATGTACACATGCATTTGAAAAATCATTTCATATCACCTTTTCTTTCCCCCCCCCCCCCCATCAAAAGGAATATACTGCATGGAAAAAGGATCGATGCAAACATTCCTCTTCCTTGTTTTGAGTTTTTGGTTGACAGCTCTGATTCAGGCAATTTCTTGCTCTTATTGGCTTTTTATGGGTGTGAGACATAACCAATCCTGCATGGAAGAAACAGACTTAAAAAATCCAGTGGCTTCACAGTTTGCACACCAATTGCCTGTCTTTTACTAGTTATTTTGGACTCTGCATGATCAAGCTTGAGTGGTTTTCGGAAAAGGAGGAAAAAAAAAAAAACAGTTTCAAATATTATTTAATGTGTGGATTCACATATTGAAATGGTTCTAACTAGGTGCAATTTATGGTGGACAAGCTGTAGCAGAGGAAACACTCGAGAGTCTTAAGACACTTTCTGTCGTTGCACAAAACAGACATGTGTATGTATGCAGGCAAAGCAGAATGGCTGCTGCTATTTCTAACCCAGCACACGAGAAAGTCAATAGGAAGTAAGGAGGCCGTTTTCCATGGTGTCCATTTCCGTCCCTGTCTCCTCTGCCTGTGTGTCTCCGTGACATCGTGGACCTCTGTGGCTGCTGTGTGTGTTTCCCTCGTGTTTCCTTCCGCTCTGGTTCTAGTCACCTCATCCGTTACCTTTTTTTTTTTAAACTTCAGATTTTTCATGTTCATTCACTTTTATTTTTCCTCTTTTGCTTCAAATCATTCCTTTTTTTTTTTATTTTGCCTCTCCCATCCCAAATCATGCAAACAGTTGTACTTGCTTCTGCAATATTTCCAAGTTTACTGACCAATTTTTTTTTCTCTGGTCTCTTCTCTGTTTCTCAACCATTTTTGTTGATTTTTTTTTTGTGTTTGATTTTCATTTTAAAATTTAAGAAACAGTTGAACGGAGTTCAGGAACAGCAAGATCCCTCCCCACCACTTACTCATACAAGCCATTCTTTTCTACAAGACCATACCAGTCCTGGACCACAGCTCCAATCACAGTGCCCGGGCCGGCCAAGTCAGGCTTCGCCTCCTTATCCAGCTCTTCCTCTAACACACCATCAGCTTCTCCGTTAAAATCCATATGGTCTGTTTCGACTCCTTCTCCAATCAAATCCACGTTAGGCGCATCAACTACATCTTCAGTCAAATCCATTAGTGACGTGGCATCTCCTATTAGGTCTTTTCGGACAATTTCCTCGCCAATAAAAACAGTGGTGTCACCATCTCCATACAATATCCAAGTGGCCTCCGGTACCCTGGGGAGAGCTCCCACAGTCACCGAGGCTGCTACGCCCTTAAAGGGGCTGGCACCCAGCTCGACCTTTTCCTCTCGAACTTCTCCTGTGACGACCGCAGGGTCTCTTTTGGAGAGGTCATCCATTACTATGACTCCCCCTGCCTCCCCCAAATCAAACATTACTATGTATTCCTCCAGCTTGCCGTTTAAGTCGATTATCACATCAGCAGCACCACTGATCTCTTCACCTTTAAAGTCAGTGGTGTCCCCGGCCAGGTCTGCAGCTGATGTCATCTCATCAGCTAAAGCTACGATGGCACCGTCCCTCTCCTCCCCCTTAAAGCAGACGTCTGGACATGCAGAGGTAGCGCTAGTCAATGGGTCTGTTTCTCCTCTGAAGTACCCTTCATCCTCAGCTTTAATTAACGGATGCAAAGCCACTGCCACGTTACAGGACAAAGTTTCTACAGCCACCAGCGCTGTGAGCTCGGTGGTGAGCGCGGCCACGGACACGGTGGAGAAAGCGCTCTCTCCCGCGACAGCCATGCCCTTTTCCCCACTCAGGTCGTATGTTTCTGCAGCAGCACCCTCGGCTTTTCAGTCTCTTAGAACTCCCTCCGCAAGTGCACTCTACACCTCCCTCGGGTCTTCACTATCTGCTACTACCTCATCCGTAACTTCATCCGTAATCACAGTGCCAGTATACTCGGTAGTCAACGTTTTGTCAGAACCAGCACTGAAGAAGCTTCCGGACTCTAATTCGCTCACCAAATCGGCAGCAGCTCTGCTGTCGCCCATTAAAACGTTGACTACGGAGACGCGTCCCCAGCCCCATTTCAATCGAACGTCATCTCCCGTTAAGTCATCTCTGTTCCTCGCGCCCTCTGCCCTCAAGCTCTCCGCACCATCTTCTCTGTCTTCCAGTCAGGAGATCTTAAAGGACGTGGCCGAAATGAAGGAGGACCTCATGAGAATGACCGCCATACTGCAGACAGACGTGCCTGAGGAGAAGCCATTCCAACCCGACCTTCCCAGAGAAGGGAGGATAGATGACGAAGAGCCTTTCAAAATCGTCGAGAAAGTGAAGGAAGACCTAGTCAAAGTCAGTGAGATCCTCAAAAAGGACGTGTGTGTCGACAGTAAAGGGCCACCCAAATCCCCCAAGAGTGACAAAGGACATTCTCCGGAGGATGACTGGACAGAATTTAGCTCCGAGGAAATACGAGAAGCCAGGCAGGCTGCGGCCAGCCACACCCCATCTCTGCCCGAGAAAGTGCACGGGAAGGCCAACCTGACTAGAGTCATTGACTACCTGACAAATGACATTGGGAGCAGTTCATTGACCAACTTAAAGCACAAGTTCGAAGATGTAAAGAAGGATGGAGAGGAGAGGCAGAAAAGGATTTTAAAGCCAGCCATGGCCTTGCAGGAGCACAAACTCAAGATGCCACCGGCCTCCATGAGGCCTTCCACCTCTGAGAAGGAATTGTGCAAGATGGCGGACTCTTTTTTCGGATCAGATGCCATCTTAGAGTCCCCTGATGACTTTTCTCAACACGACCAAGATAAAAGTCCCTTGTCTGACAGTGGCTTTGAAACCAGAAGTGAAAAGACACCGTCAGCCCCACAAAGTGCCGAGAGCACTGGCCCGAAGCCGCTTTTTCACGAAGTCCCTATCCCTCCTGTCATCACAGAAACAAGAACTGAAGTGGTCCATGTGATCAGGAGCTATGAGCCCTCTACTGGGGAGATCCCCCAGTCCCAGCCGGAAGACCCCATGTCCCCCAAGCCTTCACCTACATTTATGGAGTTGGAGCCAAAGCCTACCACCTCTAGCATTAAGGAAAAAGTAAAAGCATTTCAAATGAAAGCCAGTAGCGAGGAAGAGGACCACAGTCGGGTTTTAAGTAAAGGCATGCGTGTCAAAGAAGAGACTCATATCACCACGACCACCAGGATGGTGTATCACTCCCCTCCCGGCAGCGAGTGTGCCTCGGAAAGAATTGAGGAAACCATGTCAGTCCACGACATCATGAAAGCCTTTCAGTCCGGGCGAGACCCTTCCAAAGAGCTGGCAGGGCTGTTTGAACACAAGTCGGCCATGTCTCCAGACGTTGCCAAGTCTGCTGCTGAGACCTCAGCCCAGCACGCAGAGGACAACCAATTGAAACCCAAACTGGAGCGTATAATAGAAGTCCACATCGAAAAAGGTAACCAAGCTGAGCCCACTGAAGTCATTATTAGAGAGACCAAAAAGCATCCCGAGAAGGAAGTATCTGTGTGTCAGAGAGACTTATCCCGGGGAAATATTAACTTAAAAGATTTTCTGCCAGAGAAACACGATGCTTTTCCCTGCCCTGAGGAGCAGGGTCAGCAAGAAGAAGAAGAAGAGCTTGCGGCGGAAGAGTCCTTGCCTTCCTATCTGGAGTCTTCCAGAGTAAACACTCCAGTGTCCCAAGAAGAAGACAGCCGTCCTAGTTCCGCACAACTCCTGTCCGACGACTCTTACAAAACACTGAAGCTCTTGAGTCAGCACTCCGTAGAGTACCATGATGACGAGCTGTCAGACCTGAGAGGGGAGTCTTACAGGTTTGCTGAGAAAATGCTTCTGTCAGAGAAGCTAGATGTTTCTCACTCTGATACCGAGGAATCGGTGACAGACCCTGCAGGACCCCCTAGCTCAGAGTTACAGAGGTCTGATAAGCGCTCCAGAGATAAAGTAGCCACTGCCCCCAAAAAAGAAATCCTCTCCAAAATCTATAAAGATGTGTCTGAAAATGGGATAGGGAGAGTGTCTAAGGATGAGCATTTTGATAAAGTGACGGTGTTGCACTATGCGGGTAATGTCAGTGGTCCAAAACATGCCATGTGGATGCACTTGTCCGAGGACAGACTAGAGAGAGGTAGAGAGAAGTTGATATATGAAGACAGGGTGGACAGGACCGTGAAGGAGGCTGAAGAGAAATTGACCGAAGTGTCACAGTTTTTTCGTGACAAAACCGAGAAGCTAAATGATGAACTGCAGTCCCCGGAGAAAAAGCCACGCCCCAAAAATGGCAAAGAATACTCTTCCCAGAGTTCCACCAGCAGTAGTCCTGAGAAGGTCTTAACAGAACTATTGGCATCTAATGACGAATGGGTTAAGTCCAGGCAGCGTGGCCCAGATGGACAAGGTGTCCCTCAGGCTGAGGACAGGAAGATACCCAGTGGGTCCAGCAGCCCAGAGAAGAGGGTCCCTTCCCAACAGAGTGAGGATGGCCAGCCTACAGAGGAAGCCAAAAGAACTGTCACTGCTCAGAGCAGGGGACCAGAAGGGCCCCAGTCTGGATTCCAGCTCAAACAATCTAAACTCAGTTCCATCCGATTAAAATTTGAACAAGGCGCACGCACAAAAAGTAAGGACCCGTCTCAAGAAGAGAAAAATCTGGACGGCCCATCCCGAATCCCAGTTAAGAGAACTCAAGACAGCAAGCTGCCCACACACCCAGGTTTTCCTAGAGAAAAACAGCAGAAGGCTGTAGACCTCTCGGAGGAGAGAGTACAGGTGCAAAATGATGTCGCGATGTTCAAAGCTGAGCGTGCCAAAAGCAGCGACGTTGTTGTGAACGAATCTGGCTCCGATGATGCCAAAAGACACCGAACTGAGATGTTAAGTAAGGCAGTGGCTGACTTCTTTCCTGAGCAGCAGGCTGAAGAAGACTCAGCCTGTCCCCTGACATCAGACCTAGCCACCAAGGGACCGTGGGACAGAAAGGTCTTTAGAACCTGGGAAAGTTCTGGGGCCAATAACAATAAGGCTCAGAATTCGCATGTGCTTGTTCACGATATCAGAGATAATCATGCCGGTCGCCCTGAGGAGAGCGAGAGTGCCGATCCAAAGAATGAATTTATGTGTGTGACTGAGAGAGAACACAAATTGTTAACGAACGGCTCTCTCTCAGAAATTAAGGAAATGAGTGTAAAATCTCCCTCCAAGAAAGTGTTATACAGGGAGTATATTGTTAAAGAAGGGGACCACCCCGGCGGCGTGCTCGAGCATCCTCCCAGGAGAAGCGAGAGCTCAGTGCTATCTCATATTCCCATCAGGGTCACAGACGAGAGGAAGACGCCATCTTCTAACATTCCTGATGGGTTCTGTGAGCAGTCATCGTTTCCAAAACGTGAACTATCCCAAAAAGTGTCCCGGTCAAGTATGAGCAAAGAGATAGTTGAGAGCCAACACTTTAATTCCATAGATGATGAAAAAGTGACCTATTCCGAAATCAGCAAAGTTTCCAAACAGAGTTACGTAGGCCTATGCCCAGCTCTCGATGAAACCGAGACCTCTCCCACCAGATCTCCTGATTCCTTAGAGTTTAGCCCAGGAAAGGACTCTCCCTCTAGTGATGTGTTTGACCACGGTTCCATGGAGGGCTTGGAGAAGCTTGCTCCACTAGCCCAGACAGAGGGAGGGAAGGAAATCAAAACCTTACCCGTTTATGTCAGCTTCGTACAAGTGGGAAAACAGTATGAAAAGGAGCTCCAACAAGGAGGTGTAAAAAAAATCATCAGTCAGGAATGTAAGACGGTGCAGGAAGCCAGGGGAACCTTCTATACAGCTAGACAGCAAAAGCAGCCTCCTTCTCCCCAGGGCAGTCCAGAAGATGATACTCTAGAGCAAGTGTCCTTTCTAGACAGCTCTGGGAAGAGCCCTTTGACCCCGGAAACTCCCAGCTCAGAGGAAGTGAGTTATGAGTTCACGTCTAAGACACCAGACTCCCTCATAGCTTTTATACCAGGACAACCGAGCCCGATTCCCGAGGTTTCTGAAGAGTCTGAGTCGGAGGAGCCCAAATCAGCCCCCCTGAAGCAGGTGACTGTGGAGCCGGAAACAGATCGTGATGTGAGCAAAGACTCTATCCAAAGACCCAAATGTAACCGAGTTGCCTATATTGAATTTCCCCCTCCTCCCCCTCTGGATGCCGACCAGATGGAATCTGATAAGAAGCATCAGTATCTCCCTGAAAGGGAGGTTGACATGATTGAAGTCAACCTTCAGGATGAGTGTGACAAGTACCAGTTGGCTGAACCTGTCATCCGAGTGCAGCCCCCATCACCGGTCCCTCCTGGAGCTGAGGCCAGCGACTCCAGCGATGATGAGTCCATGTATCAACCGGTCCCGGTTAAAAAATACACCTTCAAGCTGAAGGAAGTTGATGAAGGACAGAAAGATGTGGCCAAATCCAAAACTGCTGCCACGAAGGCTTCCAGCCAGAAAGAGGTGGAGAGTAACGGGAGAGAGAGTGAGTCTGGCCTTGACTCACCTCAGAACGAAACAGCTCAGAATGGGAACAACGACCAGTCTGTCACTGAGTGTTCCATCGCAACCACGGCCGAGTTTTCCCATGACACAGATGCCACCGAGATTGACTCCCTGGATGGCTATGACCTGCAGGACGAGGACGATGGCCTCACAGAGAGTGACTCTAAACTCCCCAGCCAAACCGTGGACCCCAAGAAGGATGTCTGGACGGAGGGCATCCTGAAGCCGGCCGACCGCTCTTTCAGCCAGAGTAAACTGGAAGTCATTGAGGAGGAGGGGAAAGTGGGGCTGGAGGACGAGAAGCCATCCTCTTCCAAAAGCTCTTCATCTGATAGAACCCCGGAGAAGACTGATCCCAAGTCAGGGGCCCAGTTTTTCACTCTGGAAGGCAGACACCCAGACCGATCGGTGTTTCCGGATACTTATTTCAGTTACAAAGTGGATGAAGAGTTCGCCACTCCTTTTAAAACCGTAGCGACCAAAGGTCTAGATTTTGACCCGTGGCCCAATAACCGAGGGGACAATGAAGTCTTTGATGGGAAATCTCGGGAAGATGACACTAAGCCCTTTGGTCTGGCGGTGGACGACCGCTCTCCGGCCACCACCCCTGACACAACACCGGCCAGAACGCCGACCGATGAAAGTACCCCAACTAGTGAGCCTAACCCCTTCCCATTTCACGAAGGAAAAATGTTTGAGATGACCCGCAGTGGTGCAATTGACATGAGCAAGAGAGATTTTGTGGAAGAGAGGCTCCAATTTTTCCAGATTGGTGAGCATACTCCTGAAGGGAAGTCAGGGGCCCAGGGGGAAGGGGATAGCAGGATGGTCACTGACACCCCACAGCCGCAGTCAGGGGACACCTCGGTAGACACCCATCTAGAGAGAGATGTAGAGGCACCAGCAGTCGAACCCAACCCCAGCACCCCGGCCAGCGGAGAGGGTCAGGAAGGCACGGCCTGCAGTGGGCCTCTGGAGAAGTCAGCAGCCGCTGCTAATGCCTCAAAAGTTGACCCCAAGTCACGCACGCCTATAAAAATGGGAATTTCCGCGTCTACCATGACCATGAAGAAAGAAGGCTCTGGAGAAGTGACAGATAAGATAGAGGCTGTGGTGACCAGTTGCCAGGGGTTAGAAAACGAAACCATGACAGCAATCTCAAGTGCACCCCATAGCCAGGTGGGCGATAGGCCCCAGGAGAAACACGATTTTCAAAAAGATAACTTCAATAACAACAATAATCTGGATTCTTCCACCATGCAGACAGATAACACCACAAATCACGTAGTTCTGACAGGACGCGCTGCACCCACTTGTACCACAGAGAAAGCTAATCCAGTGAAAGGCTCAGGAAAGAGTCCAGGGATACAAGGACCCTGCACCAGAGATTCGCGGAAGGAACCAATAGGGGTTAGGCGGAAATCCAAGCTTCCCATAAAGGCCACTGCACCAAAAGATGTCTTCCCGCCAAACCATAAGCCAGACAGTAAAGCAGGTAAACTGAGGCAGGTTGGTCCGTCTGAAAAAAACAAAACCCTTCCTACTTCTTCATGTGTAGACGCCAAGTCCCGAATTCCAGTCAAAAACACACACAGGGAGAACCTAGTTGCAGTCAGAAAAGCATGTGCCACACAAAAGCGAGGGCAGCCAGAGAAAGGCAAGGCCAAACCGCCTCCATCCAAGTTGCCAGTAAAGGTAAGATCCACCTGTGTCACCGTCACCGCCACCAACACCACCAACACCACCACCACCAACACCACCACCACCAATACCACCACCACCACCACCACCACCACCACCACCGTTAAAGTTAGAGAAAGTCAGCTTAAGGCGGTATGTAAACATCCCATTGAATATTTTAAGGCAATTAGTGGTGAGACCCTAAAGCTTGTGGACCGCCTCCCTGAAGAAGACAAAAAGATGCAGTCGGAGTTGTCTGATGAGGAAGAGAGTACCTCCAGAAACACGTCGTTGTCCGAGACTTCGCGGGGTGGCCAGCCTTCCGTTCCCACGAAGTCTGCTAGAGATAAGAGAACAGAGGCAGCGTCTTTAAAATCAAAGAGTGGAAAGGCCGGCAGTAGGAGGACTGGTGAGAACAAAAGGCAGTCAGGTTTCTCGAGCGCTCTTTGCTCACGACCTGGAGAAACAGCATATAGTCCGTAAACACTTTCCGACGCGTAGACCCTAGTGCATGACCTGTCGTGATTGCTTGTGGAGTGGTTTAACCGTAGCTTCTCATTCTGTCATTGTCATCTGTGTGTGCTGTCCTAGACGCTCTTCTCTCCTCTCTTAATCCAGCTACACTGTAGAGAGCTAGGGAAAGCATGCTACACCGGTGTCATTCAAGATGTGAACGGTTTTTTTTTTTTTTTTTTTTTCCTAATGTGCTCATGGAGATGACTCTTGTCAGAGCCGAGGCACAGATGTTCAGATTCCATCATGGGTTGTTTGGCCACCAACGCGACTCTGTGACCGTTGTGGAGTGGCCAGCTCGCCAGCATGTTCAATCTCATTACATTCCGAGCATCCATGTAATCTGGCATTTGGCCTGATGCGGGTGACAGACGAGGAGTATTTGTGTAGGTGACTAGGACACATCTAAGTACACAGTGTTAGTGTCAGTCTCTGTAAAAATCTGAGTACTGCGAAAAGCAATTTTCCAGTGTCGTGTCTTCCTTGGCGATTGTTTTAATTGAGAAATTGTAAATCGTAGGTCCACAGAGTCCTTGTGAGCGGACAGATATCAGGATGGCAATAGTAGCCGATCACCTGGGACTTAGTTGGACAGGTAAGTACATACGCTCCTGAATGAAGCAGGTATCCTTCCCCGGTGTCCTTGTCTTCGTCACTTGCAAAAACCATCCTGTACATCTTTAAATACACAAACAAGCAAACAGTAAACCGTTATCCATAATTCTACCTACCCTGATAATTCCTGGTAGCAACTGTACACTCTTAGTTTTCTCTGTATATATACAAAGTTAGACCTTATATTACTTTAAATGCTTTCTTCACACAGCCATTTTCATAAAGGAGTAGTCTTGTATCTGAGGGCACATGCCTTAGGAGCATAAAAAAAAAAAAACCCACCTAAGACTATGAGTACATGATTAACATGAACTCTGTTGTTAAAACAGCACTCTTAGTCAGTGGTTCAATGGCCCCATGCCCTGCAATAGCCAGTTGTAGACACATGATACTTAGCCTTCCGAGATTACAGTATTTACCCTATTGGACTAATACTTTTAAATGAACTTACTGTTATGCCTTAGGATTAGTTTAAATGGAAAACCTTGTCTTACTTTGACAATAAAGAACAAAAAATTATTTTAATATTTTTCTCTATGACCAAGAAAAAGGAGTGAAAGCTTTGATCATAAGTTAATTTTTGGAAAAGGATGTAAGTAAATAAAATAGATGCGATTTACAAAGGTGAGTGAGTTCTCTGAAACCATTCACAGCCAGGATGATGGAAAGGAAATGTCCAGCTTTGTTTTCCATCAGTAAAGTCAAATGTGTCACCCAAACAATTTAGCTTTATAGTGTTGATCCTTACAAGGCCCCCCCATATCCCGACACGTGCCAGTCTAAGAAATGTGATGTTTCCGAGGTTGAATATACCTTTTTAAATGCACGTCTAAAGACTTTGGACATTCCTCTGGAAATATACTGGAACACTGGAGCAAATGCTTGATTTCTTTTATGACTATAGACCATACGTAACTAAACGAGTAGAAAAAAAATAAGTATTCATTATCACCTCTCTAAAATCATCTTGTATATTAGTTAGTGCATCCAGTCTCATGCCATCCCATTATCTGTTCAAGGGAAAACTAGTCCATAGGAAACAAATTCATCTATGTTCTTCCTTTGTACGCCACAGACCCACCAATTCCAAAGCCCTCCTTCCCTGGTCTCTAGCCTCTGCTCTAGGTGACCTGCTAATGGCCAGGAGCTTCTTGGAACTCTGGTGTGTCCAGTGTCTGAGTGACCCCTGCAGGTTGAGAGGAGTTAATAGTGGTGTACATGGGTAAATAGTTCCCTACAAAGTCTATCTTAACACCAATTCTGTTTTAACATAGGTCATTTCCCTGAAAAATACACAGAACATATGCTGATTTTTTACATTATTAGTGACTAACAAGCAGATTTTCATTCATCTAACATGGGCAGTCCTTACTTTCCCAGAGTACGTATTTGGAGATGTGGCACAGGAGATGAGCTGGGGACAGAGTCAGTGGCTTGGCATGCTCCAACCCTCAGTTCATCCCTAGGACTAGAAAAGAAGAAATGAAATGAAGTTTTCCAGCTCTGAATTCTTCAGGGTCAATGTGCTTTTCTCCAGGTCTTCCCAGTAATAAATAATGTTCGTTCTCAAGGATTTCTCAGATGGTAGGATTGTTGTCACCCAAAATGTATACAGATGGAGGAATTCAAACTGGAATTAACCTCTGGAATTAGAACTCCTGTGTGATCAATTAGAAAAATTTCAATATTTAAGCATACAAAATGTACATGTGCCTCTTTAAACCATCATTAAGGAGCTTTGGTTTTTAAAATAGTCTTGTTTTGTTTGCAACTAATACAAACTGTGTAGTTCCCTACAAAATGAGTATTTGTTGACTGTGACTTTGATGGGTAACGAGTCTATACCTGGGATGGTGTTTTTTCCTAGCCCACTGTGCTTAAGAGTCAGGAAGTGAATGGAACCTTTTGGTGTTGTTAAATGGAATGGAAAAGAAAGTGTCTGTGTACACACATTTTGTTTGTTTGTTTTTGTTTTTTTGTTTTTCGAGACAGGGTTTCTCTGTGTAGCTTTGCACCTTTCCTGGAACTCGCTTTGGAAATCCGCCTGCCTCTGCCTCCCAAGTGCTGGGATTAAAGGCGTGCACTACCACCACCACCACCACCGCCCGACTTGTGTACACACATATCAAGGCTAAATTTTGTGCTGAGGTAAGCTGGTTCATGTATATAAACACTGTTTTATACAATATCCTTCTAACTGTCCACCATGATCCCAAGACTTTAAAAACTCAATATCACATCAACAAAGGAACAATTGTCAAGTTTTCAGTAGTTCAAGTCTACAGTGGACACTCAGGTGTGTGCAAACCATTTTATAAACCCCTGTGTACCACAAGATAGACTTGTAGAAGCAACATACTTGCTCAAAAACATGACGATGTCTTGAATTTCTGAATTCATTTAGCTGAGTTTTTGGAAATGTTTGACAGGAACAGAATCTTGGCCAATCACTTTTCCATGGAAGCAATTCTTCATATTTCTTACTTTAATTAAGGTAATACATACTTGATACATATTTTTTAGAGAGATAAGTGATGAAAAGATGTCTCGTTTCTCAAAGTCTCCATTCACACTGAGTTCATTTGATTTTCTCCTTCTACCAGGTGGGTCCCAGGGGTTGAACCCAGGTCATTAGCCTTGGCAGTAGGTGTCTTTACATGGCAAGCCATCTTGATGGTCCATGTTGAGTTCATCCTTAATCTTTGCAGAGACATCTCTGTGTTTACAAGATTGAGTATATACTTGGGCACAAAGCACTCATTTTTTCACACAAATGGCTGCCTGCATATCGCATGCGTGATTTTCCCTCGAGTTAACACTTAACCTCTCATGTAGAGATCACAAAACTCAAAGGCTTAGTCACTACATTAGCAAATGAGTAAGAGGTGTGCTTCAATAGGATTGCTCAGAGCAACCCTCATGCTGTCCCTGCACATGCTCAGGAGTGGTGTGCTCCTCCCTGTCTCGTGTGCAATTGTTCAATCTGCAGAGATGAGGCTGAATCAAAAGAAATCAGCAACATCCTCTCTGTAAATCCCAAGAATCTTTAAAAATGATTTGTAGTCAGATGTGGTGGCAACATGCCTTTAATCCCAGCACTCAGATGACAGAGGCAGGTGGATCTCTGCGAGTTCAAGGCCAGCCTGGTCTACAGAGCTAGTTCTAGGACAGCCAAGGCTACACAGAGAAACTCTGTCTCAGAAAAACAAAAGATTTAATGGGAATTTGATTGCAAGTAATTATCTAAGGGAAGTCTGGTCACAGCCTGTGTATAAAGTCAAGCACCAGAATGTCCAACTCTAGACAAAAGGCTTTTCTTTACAATTCATTTTCTTTTTCTGGGTTTTTTTGTTTTGGGAGTGGGGTGTTAGGAGTTGAATACAACTTTGATGAAGTATGTGCAAAATAAAATATACACTTTCTAACTCTCTTTCTTTTCACAGAGCTGGCAAGGGAACTGAATTTTTCAGTGGATGAAATCAATCAGATACGTGTGGAAAATCCCAATTCTTTAATTTCTCAAAGCTTCATGTTACTAAAAAAGTGGGTTACCAGAGACGGAAAGAATGCCACAAGTATGCTTAAAATTATTTATTTTAATTTTCAAAACCACACAGGGTCAATATCTTAGAGAAATCAGCTAGTGGGCTCATTGGAAGATTTTCAGTGTTCTGTGATTTTATGTAGCAGCAGGAAGGAGGTAGTGAGAATCTAGAGTGACACTTGTTTAGTAAGTGCTGCTGTCCTAGAGTCCTGTGCTTAAGCTTTCTGGAAAGCAAGTGGCAGAAAAGAGTTTGCATTTTGTAAGGAAGGCCTTCTTCATATATCTACTAAAAATGGAGGAAAAAATAATACTAACTCTTCCATCATGGGAGGGTCATCAAAAATGCTTTGAAATTACCACTGCATCCAGGGGCAGGTGTGGAGGGAAGTACAGAGGAGGGTGGTATATGATTAGGGGAGCCAGCCAGTTGTATCCCATCTGGGGCAGTGGAGAATCCTCTGCTGTAACTGGATTTGGGTCGGTGGTGGTGATGAGTTCAAAGGACCCAGCACTTACCCACTGCAATGTAAGGTACATTATTGTAGGTTTGCCTGGTCAGCCAGACCTTGGTAGTTTATAAAATGTTAGGCATCGAATATAAGGACATTGACATTCTGAGAGTCAAGAAAATTTGAAGCTGTATTAGGCCCCCTAAAGGAGTACAGGTGTTTGGAGACCATCTACCTTGTCACAGTGGGGTGAATACCGTGACCTCCACAGATAGCTTGAAAGTAGGATTCTTCCCTTGGGCAGCCAGAATTCTGGACGTGGATCTGGCAGGGCTACAGTGGGGAGCTGAAATGCTAGCAGAAGCCATGCTATTTTGTTGGATGTTGTGCTGACTTGCAGGAAATAATGCCACTGGGCTCTCACCCTTTTTTCTCTTCTTTTCAGCTGATGCCTTAACTTCAGTCTTGACAAAAATTAATCGAATAGACATAGTGACTCTGCTAGAAGGACCAATTTTCGATTATGGGAATATTTCAGGCACCAGAAGCTTTGCAGATGAAAATAATGTTTTCCATGACCCAGTTGATGGTAATTGCATTTAGTGTTCATATTTGATTGTTCGATAAAATCTGAAAGTGCTGTCAATCAAGGCAACCACTCATCACCACGTGCACCATGATCTGCTTGACTTACCTTCTCGTTTTCACAGCATTTTTGTTCTGCCTGAGTCTGCAAATGAGCACGCTATATCAGAGCAGACTCGGTAAATGTCTCTGCAACACAGAGGATGAAATGTGAAAGCACATTTTCTGAAAGAGCTGTTACTTCTAGCATTCTGTGCACCCAAATGGAAGAAAACTTAATACCCACAAAATGCAATGCTTTGGCATTTAAAATTATTTGGTTTTTTTTTTTTAACCTAAAAACTGGTGATCTCTTTTCATATGTAAGTGAAATAAAACCATGAGCCCAGTTTTAGCCAAGCAGGTGATGTGCTGAGCCCAGTTTGCAATAAACAGTGGCTGGGGTGAATAGTGAATCACTGTTGTGGGACCAAGCATGTGGAAGTGTACTGGAGAATCCCCTATCATTCCAAGTGGTTTAGTTACTTAACATAGGAACCTACATTCTGCCAGTAATTCCTGGGGTGGAGGGCAGTATTTGGTGTATTGTGTATAAAAGACAGCATTCTTTCTAATTCAGTGAGCACACACAAAATAAAATCACTGATAAGCTTTTTGTTTAGCTTAATTTAACAGTCCCCTCCCCAATTCATTAACAGTCCATCTCATCAGAGCATCAGAATAAAACAAAACAGACAGCCCAGCTTTCAAAGCTACTCCTGCCTTACTTTACAAGTGGAAATCCATCCCCACAGTGAATGGAAAATACTGACCTGCCTTGGACAAGAGTAGTCAGGGATATTGTCCTGTTAATTCAAGGGTCAAGAAATACGGTCATTTTCTCCTTCCATTTTTTAACTGGCAAACGTAGACTAACAAGAGCCAGGAACTTTTAAACTTCTGCATGTGTCACATTGGAAAAGGTTATAGAATCTTAGAAAGTGCCTATTTACTAAAGGTAAAGCGTCTCTGTAATCCACAGAGCATCAATACCATGGATCCTTGGAACACACGCACTCTTGTATGTCTGGTCTTATGTGGGAGGCTGTGTATCGATAAATTCCTTTTGTACTGGATAAATAGAACAAATTAGGAATTACTGGCAAGTTACAGCTATAGCTTCCTCTACTCCTTATTGGGAAAAGAAATCACAAGTGTGGTATTCTTGGTTCATTTGTTTTAACATTGTAAATTTTGAATATCATTAAAATAAGCTCACCGGGACTTTTTGTCATTGTATCTCAATATTGTGTAGTTCTTTTTATTAAAATTTCTGAGGGAAATTCATGCATGAAATATGTTTACTTATGCAAACTATAAATCATATCGTAGCCAGATTTTAGCAAGAGGCTCATTTACAGGCAGCTGTAACCAACAAGTGTCCACAAACCAATAGCAATTTGAACCTATAACAATAGCTGTTTGCCTTGAACTGATGGAAAAACTGGTCTTTGGCTCTGCAGACCAATGAATTGAGAGAATGCATTGCTGCTTTTTTTGTTTTTTAATGTCTCTCCTCTTTGTTGAGCTTTGGGGAAACTCCCTTCCCTCACCACGACCAGACCACTATTGACTTTCTCACTGCTGGGGCAAGGGAATTCTTCTGGAGTCCACGTAGAGTGCCTAGAATCAGGGGTTTGCCCCCTCCTTCCAATCTGAGCAGGCTAGCACCGCACTGTTCTAAGTCCTGGAAACTCTGGCCTTAGGACCTCCTGTCTCCATTGTGTATCATTTTTTTTCTCTTTATTTGCCTCATGATTCTAAGCTGATTTCCATCAACCAGCTTCACCCAGACCTCCATACACACCCTAACTCTCTCATCTCCGTGACCTTAAGTCACCTAATAATACACACCGAGTCATTTATCCTGTCTAACATCAGCCAGCACTACCATAGCTCTAAAAATCCATTGATCATCTCTCCAGAGTGTAAATTCATTCTTTATTTCCTCCCATAAATTTCATGTAGATGAGTAAGAATTAGAGTTGGATTGTGTTTGTAACCAAAGCAAGAGGGAATTAATTACAGCATGGGCTTCTTATGGCCAGCTTGCTATATTCAGTCTACCATAGTAGAGGTTTTTGCATGCTAAAATGAGAAAGATGCATTAGCCATGAGCCACGTGTCTTCTAGATATGACAACTAACTTTATATTGCGTTAATTTCATCTGCAGAGTTACGATACCGTATTAAAGTTGATAGAATGCCGTTGTTTTATTTCATTAAATGACATGAACTAAACCATGAAATCGTGTACATTGTTCTGTAACCCATCATGCATTGTCATCCCATGTGTGTGTCCAATGTGTTCTAGCTCATTCCAGTCAGTCCAAATGTACTGTCTTCCATAGGTCACCCTTCCCTTCAAGTGGAGCTGGAGACCCCCATGGGGTTGTACTGCACACCACCCACCCCTTTCCAGCAAGATGACCATTTTAGTGATATATCTAGCATAGATTCTCCCTTTAGAACCCCCAGTAGACTGAGTGACGGGCTAATGCCTTCCCAGGGAAATATAGAGCATTCAGCAGGTGGACCTCCAGTGGTAACTGCAGAAGACACTTCCTTAGAAGACAGCAAACTGGAAGATTCAGTCACTGTCACAGAAATGGCCGACCCGCGGGATGTAGACAAGAGCCAGTTGAAGGACACGTGTCTGAGGGAGTGTCCTCAGTACCTCAGAAGTGTGGCTGGGGTCCCAAAAGATGGTACGCCGGCAGAGCCGCCGAAACCACAGACTAGAAAAGTAGGCATGAGCTCTGAGCAGCAGGAGAAAGGAACGTCTGGTCCTGGTGAGGAGATGGCGGAAGAAAAGCTCAAATCTCTATTTGAGGACATTCAGCTTGGAGGAGGAGTAGAGTCTGAGGAGATGACAGAAGAAAAGGTGCAGGCTATTCTTAGTCGTGTTCAGCGAGCAGAACTGGCAATGTCTTCACTTGCAGGTTGGCAGAACGAGACGTCAAGTGGAAGCCTAGAGTCCCCAGCCCAAGCCCGAAGAGTAACTGGTGGGTTACTAGACCGCCTGGATGACAGGTACGACCCCGTCTCTGGAAATACACGTGAAAAGCGGGTTTCCTACCCATACTTCGTTTCAAACGGGTGCTTTGGGGCAGTGACTCCTTGTCTCAGTGGTTAGACCTGTTCTGGGATATACCTTGCTTATAGACGGGTTCAGTATGTTGGAATCCCTAGAGAAAGGTGAATTTCAATTCAACTATAATTCTCAAAAGCACTGAAGCAAAAAAAACCAAAGCACAGTTACTTACATGCCAAAGATGTAGGTGTTGGTTTAATTAGAAGACACTTGGCTGGTTTCCTCTATTCGTCTCTCTTCGAAGTCAGCAGTGTTCAGCTGAAGTCATTTCATAAGTGAAAGCCCACATCTTTTATGAATATTATTGCCATTTGTCTTATTTCATAACTACAGATGCGATGATACAAGATATTAGCGATTAAAAACTTGACCAGTCCTGCCATCTAGCAATAATCACCAGGAAAATTCTGAAATATGGAGGTGTGCTTTAGCAGCAGCATAAATGCAAGCCGAATACGCATGGCTCTGCATGTCATCTCCAGCACCCCACCCCCAAAAGAGGAACGAGGCAGGTGTACATTGTCTGTCTCCATGTAGGAAATCAGAGAAACAAAGAAAACGCACCCACTATACTCAGAAACACACATTATTCTTCCATTTTTCTTTTTTCTTTTTGGAGACAGGGTTCATCTTTGTTCTCCTGGCTATTCTGGAACTCACTCTGTAGATCAGGTTGTTCCTGAACTCAGAGATCCACCTGCCTCTCTCTCCCAAGTGCTGGGCATGCACCCCAACACCCAGTCTTCTTCTTCCATTTTTATATACATAGGCTTTTACACAGAAATATGATAGACATTTCTTTACAACCAAAATAGGCATCGCTGTACAACTACGGTAATTCTGTTGGTGTGTGTTTGGTTCTTTATGCTAGCCCTGCTCCAGAAAGTAAGTCTAGCGCCCCTGGACATGGGACACACCTCACCACTTGGTTGAATTTCTAAATTCTAAGAAGGTTGTTTTAATCATCTTTATAATACTCCGGCCCGCAAGTATGTTTGTAGACCAAACCAGAAAAACAGCTTCCCTACCAGATGACTGAGATAGACAGTAACCTCTAGTAACACGTCAGACTGAAATAGACATTTACTTTAATGGTAACTGGTGATAAACCCCAGTTGCACGCAAGACAATCTTAATTTCCTAACCACATGTTTTTCATTTTGCTGTTCAACTTTGTGTTCCAATTATAACTCCAAAACGAGACATATCAGAGATCACAAAATCTTTTGAAAGCGTCAATAACTTGTCTCTCTTAGCGACGGCAGAGAAGACAGAGCACATCCACATCCAACCCCATGTTCCCCTAGGATGGCAGAGTCTACAGCTGATCATCAGAAAACATATAGTCGAGGAAAGCTGTGCATTGCTAGTAAACTGGCCAAAATCTCTTGTTGAATAGAGACCCTGCCCTTGGATATACAGAAAATATACTGCATCTTCCTGGTCCTGGAAAGTAAGGAAATAATAGTGACCTCCAGGGACCTTATATAGTGATACCCCTGGTGTAAGCATCAGGAGCAAGGAAAGCGAGATAAACCACGTGGAGTAGGACATACACACTGTGTTGTCCGATCTTCACAGTAGTAGATTTTTTTTTTTTCTTAATGTACCCTAGGGTTTTGCCTGCATGCGTGTCTGTGTGAGGATGCAGATTCCCCTGTGACTGGAGTTATAGACAGTTGTGAGCAGCCATGTGGGTGCTGGGAATTGAATCCTGGTCCTTTGGAAGAGCAGCCAGTGCTCTTAACTGCTGAGCGATCTCTCCAGCCCCCAGTAGATTATTCTCGTACACACAGGATAAGCAAGCATTTGTGTCCACTCTTCCACATTAACACGAAGGGTGATGTCCTAGTCACTGCCTTTTCTGGGACATGAGCACAACACTGAAGATGGCTAAAAGTTTGTAGTGTGAGCTACAAACTAAAACCAGTGGTTGATGTTGAACCTAGTAAAAGATTAAAAGTCATTCGAAAAGAAAAGACTCGGTTATGAAGGGTGTCCCCGTGGTAAACAGAAGCCATGTTGGTCAGTGAAGGTAGTGGAGGCTGGAGTGGACAGAGGGGGGTCAAATGAGGGCATCTTGGTTGACAAAGTATGGCAAACGTACGCACAGATGAAAACTTACAAAGAATTCAAATCAGGATTCCTGAAAATGGAACTTCTACTCAGAAATTCCTTTTTGTTTTTTTATTTTTTTTCAGGAAGTGTTTGGGTTTGGTTGTAATTTTTTTTTTTATTTATTCTTTTGTTTGTTTTTCGAGAGAGAGTTTCTCTGTATAACAGTCCTGGAACTCGAGGCTGGCCTCGAACTCAGAGATTTGCTTGCCTCTGCCTCCTGAGTGCTGGGATTAAAGGCATGCACCACCAGGCCTGGAGTTTGTTTTTAATTAGTGTGTCTCTAATAGACATAATAGTGTCTCACACTAGCCTTCCCTTTAAAATTGGTGAGGTTGGAACTGTATGTCCATCAACATTTTTTGAGGTGTAAAATATAGCTATGGAAACTGATTATTTTTAAAGTGACAGTCTACATAGCCATGTTGGGAGCTGGGGTATTGGGGATGCCTAGAGCCTGGTATACCTCACTGGCTCACCTGTGATAGGCCCTCACATTGCAGATGGTTGTGAGCCACCATGTGGTTGCTGGGAATTGAACTTAGGACCTCTGGAAGAGCAGCCAGTGCTCTTAACCTCTGAGCCATCTCTCCAGCCCGGCCCTCACATTTTAAACCCACTCACTCGCTAACGTGTTCATGCCTATTTTATGCCTTTAGAAGTAGTTTGGCAGGGCTGGAGAGATGGCTCAGTGGTTAAGAGCACTGACTGCTCTTTTAGGGGACCCGGGTTCAATTCCCAGCACCCACATGGCAGCTCACAAATGTCTGTAACTCCAGGATCCAACACTCTCACACAGACCTACATACAGGCAAAACACCAATAAAATAAAAATAAATTTAAAAAATTTAAAAAAAGAAGTAGTTTGGCAACCTGGGTCCTGAAACCACATCCTGAAGCCATGTGCAGTCACATACCACCATTATGATTTTGCATATTGTGTCTTTTACAGCCCTGATCAGGTTCGAGATTCCATTACCTCATATCTCAAAGGAGAACCTGGGAAATTTGAAGCAAATGGAAATCATGCGGAAGTCACTCCCGAAGCAAAGGCAAAGCCCTACTTTCCGGAATCCCAAAATGATATAGGAAAACAGAGCATTAAGGAGAACCTGAAACCAAAACTACACGGCTCTGGTCGCACTGAGGAACCAGCGTCACCCCTCGCAGCCTATCAGAAATCTCTGGAAGACACCAGCAAGTTTGTCATAGAAGATGCACCTAAACCCTGTGTGCCTGTCAGCATGAAAAAGATGACTAGGACTTCTGCTGATGGCAAGGCCAGGCTCAACCTCCACGAAGAAGAGGGGTCCAGCGGGTCAGAGCCTAAGGTAGGTCATCCGCACAATCAGCATGCTCTCATTATTGTAAACACCCGTGGTTACTACTAGTCCTGTAGCATTGGACGCAAGGTTCTTTATGATTTCTAAATGATGATGGGGATGGGGGTGGCCACCAAAGAAAGCCCTGGGGAGGATGTACACCATGGGTCAGCACCTTCAGTCATCAAGGAAATAAAGTATCTCCGGCCATTGCCAAGGATGAAAAGAAGCAAAGAGACATTAGGTTTTTGGGTCCAGTACCAATTCTGCCTGCGATTAAGGTTCCCTGATTGCAAATCCAGCCTTCGTTCTTAGGGGAAAGGGGAGTAATTTACACACTTTCTGGTTCTTTCATAGAGTTTAAAGACTATAGTATCGGACCCATCAATATATACTATTCTGTAGCGACTAACATCTCAACGTAGTTGAAAAATTGAAAAGATGCAATTTCCAAGATAAGGCAACTCAACGGCAGGCCTAAGTTTGTACTTAGAAACAGCCTTTTTATATCTCAGTTGATCATCGGCATGTAGACCCCGAATGTGATAGAATCAATGGTTTGCTCTTTATAACGATATGTTTGTATACAACCTAATAGATTTTTTTTATTCTTTAACATCTAAAACAAGAACATTTTTTAATGAAATTATCTTTCACCAATGAAATAAAATTAAAATGCATTGTTCCTGCTTTTTGATATAGGGGCTGGCCTCAGACTCAGATCCACCTGCCTCTGCCTTTGCCTCTGTCTCTACTAGGATTAAAGTTGTATGTCACCACTGACCAGCTTTTTGTTTTGTTTTGTTTTTAAACTGTTGTCTTCTCTCTATTCTTCTTTCTGTCAACTACGTAGCAAACAACAGTTCTCTGCCTTTGACTTGCAAGCTCTGTGGCCTGCCCTGAGGCATGCCTAGTTCACTTAAGACCAGCATTTTGGAGAAGAAACCGTATTTTATAAAACAATGCTTTAAGTTTACAAAAACACCCAGGCACTCAGAAGCTAACCACTGTCATCAACAAATCCTAAACCCGTCTTCCACTGTTCATACCCTTTTGGTCATTTTCTGAAGTATTAGAAGGGAAAAGAGAGGAAATACAATTTCAATAGATGACCATTTGTGCAAATGAATATCATCACCAATAACTAAGACTTGAAATGATTCTTTCCTTTTTCTTGTACGCTGTTCTGAGGATTTCCCCCCCTTCTCAGAAATTGTCATGTTCCATATTTTGCCTTTCATTTGTTCCTCGGTGTATTTAAGCAGGATGAGTTTGGGTGGAATCTTGTCTTTTAAAATGTCATACAGTTAAGTATGTTCCTTTTAAAACAAATCTGAAAAAAAAAAAACAGAAGCAGTAACACAGTGACATTTTTACCTAGGAAGGTTTATCCTGGGGAGAAAAAAAAAAAAAAAAAAAAAAAAACCACCAACCAGTTATTAGAAACCAGCATAGACCTGTGACACACTGTTTGTGTAGATGGGTGTGTAGCTGTGGGTCACTGGAGAGCCACTCAGATGTGGACTTGAAGGCGGCCTCAGTGGTTGTAAGCCTCAGGAGATCTCAGCTGGGTTCACGAGCAGAGTGGAAACCAAACTTCTCATTGAGTCACGCAATGCATAAAGACTTCCTGTCCATGAATGTCTGTGGACAGTCACAGTTTCTGGGGAATGTGAGTTTGATCTCACAGGAAATCCCAAGATGCCCTGGTCATGTCTTCAGTGGCCCAGCCTAAGGACAGTAGCAACCAATAAGGCCATCTGATGTCTACTTCAGACCACAGACCCCTTTTTGTCCCCTGAAAAAGCAGGTCAAAAGTCCAGGTGCGGCGTTGACACGGATGACCGCCTGCTGTTACAAGGTAAAGCGCTGCTCTTTCCTCTTCCCGTGAAGCAAGGGATGCTGGGAAAATCCCACCTGTTCTCCCAAAGCTTGGTCCTCTCCTGGTTTCCAGAGAATTCTCTTAAAAGGAAGCCTGGGGTTCTACACCGCTCTCTCCCTTCTCCTAAGGCTAAGCAGATTGAATCTCTGGGGAGAGAGGGGGTGCTGACACACTGGTCCCACCAGCCACCTCTGTATTTGAGGGCACTCTGGGGGTCTTGCAAAGGTCACCTGTCTGACAGGCATGTGAGCCCTCGGTTAGTGTTTGCATTAACCTGTGCCCTGCTGCTGACTCTGCCGGCTTACAGTCCATGAATGAATAATTCAGACTTCCCCTTCCGCCTCCCCCAGGCTGTTCATCCTGGACTCATGCTGGGTGATTCTGTCCTCTTGTGAATTTGACTTCCTCTTACCTTTGCATACTTTTCTAATATGTTCCTTAAATCACTTAAACTCGCTGTCCTGTTGTGAAAATTGAAGAATACAATAGGGAATGTGATGTAAGTTCTGTTCCTTGCATAGATACTGGCTGGGATTTACTTTGAGAGCCGTGTTCTCCAATGGGACTTCATATGAACTCAAGATTAACATTGCCCTTAACACTTCAACTACTTGCCAGTGGACTGTTGGTGAACACTATATCCTTGTGTGTTACCTACTCAGCTACCGTTTTATGCTCATTTTACCTAATGCCTGTTCCTCCTGTAGGGATTTCACTAGTCTCCCCCCTCCACCCCCACACACTATTTTTACAGAACAGACATAACTTTTTCTAATGGTATCGACTACACAGTCCCTAGCTTCCTGACCATTAGAGTTCATTTGTATAATTTTATCACCGCAATTAACCATGGTGATGAAGAATGTTTACTGAGTAACAGTATTTTCCCACTTGAATGATAAACTATTTGCCACTATATATTTTTTTCAGACTCCTGAATTGCAGAATTACTGTGTCTCTCTTTCTCTATCCATATGTCTGTCTCTCTCAGGTCCTGGGGAGTAAAATATTAAGCCTTACACATGCAAGTTCTCTACTACTGAGCTGTGTCTACAACACACACACACACACACACAATTTTGAGACAGGGTCTCATTAAGTTGCCCAGGCTGGCCTTGAACTTATGACCCTACAGTCCCAGCAATGTTCCATCTTACATTGTCATTTCATTCTGGGTCTTTACTAAAGCCCTCAGGTGCTCACAAGTCTTTACTCCCTCACTCATTGGCAAAAGCTCTTACTGACCACCTTGTGTGGACGATAATCTCCCGGTACAGACAAGTCTGGTGTGTCCACCTCAAAGACAGCTTTCAATAAAGTTAACAAATTCAATCAAAATTCCACAAAAGTTGTACATGCCTCTTTCTGTATAGAGCAAGTCAGATATGGCCTAAACTATAAGATCATATGTTCAAATCAAACGAAGGCAGATTTAAAACTGTTTTAAACAGGAATACAAAGACTTTATCAAGCTAGTAACATTTAGTTTTTAAAGCCAAAATGCTGTATTATTAACAGATTATAATTACCTTTATTTTCTTGGTTTTTCGAGACAGGGTTTCTCTGTGTAGCTTTGGTTGCCTCGGAACTCCCTCTGTAGACCAGGCTGGCCTTGAACTCACAGAGATCCACCTGTCTCTGCCTCCTGAATACTGGGATCAAAGTGGTGTGCCACCAGCATCCAGCTTGTTACCTTATTGTTTCACTGTACACACAGACACCACACATGCACACACATGTACATGTACACACACAAATACACCCAGTCATACATACCCACATGAACATGTGTGTTCATACCTGCACACACACACACATTCATGAACATGCAGAGACATACACACACACACACAACACACACACACACACACACACACACACACACACACACACAAAGAGCTGTAAAAGCAGCCTGAATCTTACTCAAACATTTTCTCCCTCTGCATTTTCAGGATTCTCTTAAATATATATCATGCTATTCCTTAGGGGAAAAAAATAAGTAAATATAATTCTTTCTTGATTTCCCTTCTCAGAATGTCTTTTGTTTTCAATATGATGATAAAATTATACTAAAAATGCATTTATCAGGACTTGAGCACCAGTGAGAGTGGTTCAAGTTCAGAGGAGGAGCGGAGGGTCACGACCCGAGTCATCCGCCGGCGTGTGATTATAAAGGTACCAGCAGGTAGAAGCGACGGGTGCTGCTGTGTCTAGAGGCTGCGGTGTTTGGGAAGTTCAGCATGTTTGATAACCAGCTGGCTCTCTGTTTCTTTGCGCACTTGAAAGCTTGTCAAAGAACCGCCCCACAGAAAGCCGTGTTATGTGTTAGTGCGTGCTCTGCGCAGGCCTGTTGGCCACGAGACAGCTATGATTCTGTCTGAGAACTCTTGGCATTTGTTTCCTGCCTTGCTCGGAAAGCAAGGATTCTGTCTTGGTGAGAAGGTAGTTCGTAGTGAACAGTGCTCAGTTAATACCCCAGAATCTAATGAGGAAGAGAGGGGAACACCAAGGAGACTTCCACTGCCTTGTCTTGGAAATGAAAGCACATTTCTCATTATTAGGCAGTGACTGAGAATTTTAGGTCACACCTGGCATGGATGTGTGTGACACAGGACAAGTCAGAGGAAAACTTTAGAAACGGGTTCTAATTATACTAACACGTGCCAAAAATGGAACTGAATTTCAAAGTCTAGAAAGCAGTTTTTGCTAGAAATGAAAATCCCACCTTCAGACAGCTAGCTGAAAACACTGTCCATCTGCATTACCTCCCCGTGATGGTCTGTGCGAGTACTCACCTCTGCATGGCGAAGTCCACATGAACCTCCCTGCAGCCCACCACTCACCTTCAATTCTTGACAGGAGAATGGTGTGCAATCCCAATGTCACAAGACTCGGCCAAGAGCTAAGCTAAGAAGCTCCTTAACTAGGTTCCCTACATCATTATTATTATTATTTCTTCTCCTCCTTCTCCTCCTTCTCCTCCTTCTCCTCCTTCTCCTCCTCCTTCCTCCTTCCTCCTCCTTCTTCCTCTTCCTTCTTCCTCTTCCTCCTCCTCTTCCTCCTCCTCTTTGTTTGTTTTTGGGTTTGTTTGTTTTATTTTTTTGAGACAGGGTTTCTCTGTATAACAGTCTTGGCCACCCTGGAACTAGCTCTGTAGACCAGGCTGCCCTCGAACTTAGAGATCCACCCGAATTAAAGGCATGCGCCACCACCGCCCAGCTCCCTACATTTCTGAATCCTCTTCTTTGTACTTTTTCATGAAGACTAGATGAAAGAAGGGGGAGGGGGACTGTCAGATCTGCTGAAATACAATTTTCAAAGATTCTAAAAACATTCGCCATTAAGTGGTTTCCTGCGTTTATGAGCTATCCCCCAACTCGACAGTGAGTGAGTGAGCGCCTCAGATGCTGTCCAAACCATGAGTCACTTCTGTGGAAATCCTAACTGGCAAGCCAATTGAGTGATGTCAACAGAGTGTTTTCTAGCCCTTGGTGTGCTGTCTGTAAAATCGGCAGAGTCAGTCACAGCTCACATGCTCTCTAAGATGGCAGAGCAGGGACTCAGGTTTATCTAGTCTCGTTGCTCACTCCCATGAACATCTCCCCCTCACGCCCATGAACGATACAGGGAAACATCTAGAGAAAAATTGAAGGTACCATCAGGCAACTTGCTTTCCATGCTGCACATGCGGCAAGGCTTCTGTTGCTTCACCCCAATCTTGTCCACAGCTGCCTCATATAAGGGCTGGCTGAACTCTACTAAAAATACAAACACAACAAAGATGACCCACACAGCAATAACCACACCTCTGGGCTGACGAAGATTCTTCTTTTGGTCCCCTAACCTTCCAGACATGTATCAGCAGGTCAACCTCTAAGTAGTTTTATTAGAGTGAGTAGCATGGGCATTTGAGCTTAACATAGGAATAATGATATACAGCCTTCATGTATTTTTAAGAGCGTATGTTGACAACCCTAAAATAAACTCGAAGGCCATAGGTTTTGTGAGACGTGAATCTACAATCTACCCAAATGCCCATTCCTTGAAGTTGGGCTCCACTTAGAGAAAGTGAATAAGCAGCAACATCAGAGGATGGATGGTCTTGGAGCTGGGAAGAGGCATCGTTCTCAGAGTAAAATCACTACAGAGCAGTTTTGAGCAATGCCTTCCGCTATGAGAGAGAAACCAAAAGCTAATAGCCCGAACTGGACGGGATATTACAGCTCAACAAACCTGACGTACATAGGATGCTTTCTGGTTAGTATTTTTCTGTTGGGATGGTAACAGCAGATGAGAAGGACCCCGCCTCTGTTTTCTCTTTAGTCTGTGTGTGGGTGTCCCGCAGAGCCCAGGGATGGTGGCAGTGTGTGACAGACATAGCATGAGAATCTGCACCATCCAAACCATAAAGTGAGACTGCTCAGACCTAAAATGTCATTGACCCAGGAGCCACTGCACTGTGCAGATGACCAGAGGGATGCTTGGAGATGAACTGATGTATTTTAAAAGCAGGCGGCTAGGCAGCAACAGCTCTGGGAGCAGAGCGCAGCCCTCAACCTGGTAGTGAAGGGTTTTTCCCCACAGAAGACATACAGGAGGGTCTTTGGCTAAACTAAGTCAGGCATTTGGCCACTCAGGCTTCCCCTGTGACACAGAAGAGGGTGGCATTGTGCGGCAGTACTGGGAATCTGACCTGCTAACCAGAGGCTGAGCAGCACAGGACTGCACTGGCCTCTTACACTGTGGGCCATGGGAAGCCCTCAGGTCCTCATGTCAGCACTGGGAGCCATTCAGAGCTGTTCTAGCCCCACCCGATCGCTTTGCCTGGGAAGCATCTCCATATGGAATTGCTGTGTTCAGGATTCCATGGCACAGCGTAAGCAGCTCCGCTCGCAGAGTCAATTGATTGACAGTATGATTTAGAGACTAGCCTCTTCATATCCACATGCGGACCCTTTCATTTGTAAGTGAAGATTTATCCCCATATTCATTCTTTTGTATATAGTTTGATAATTGCACAGTCTCAAATGCCCACAGGGGCTCAGTTGGGTTGTTCAGTTCTGTGAGTATATTTGCTTAGCAAATCCAGTGACCACAAAGGTAAAATCTTTATTTCAACTCACAGCCAAACTATCATCAAGTCTGGTAAGACTGGCCTGTCTAAATTGTGCAATACAAATGTATTCATTTTCAACATTTGTGGTGGAATTCAAAGAGTTTGTGTATATGCTTCCCCATAACCAAGGAATTCAAAATTAGGTAAAATTATGTCTATCACTTCTGCTTCACAAATTTCAGACTGTTTTGACACAGATCATATATGCACACTTGCACACACACAGATGTATAACAGGTCTTTTAGAGTACATGTCTTAAAGTTTCTATTGCTGTGGTGAAACATCATAACCAAAAGCCACTTGGGAAGGAAAGGGTGTCTTGCTTACAATTCCAGATTACAGTCCAGTCCTGAAGGAAGTCAGGGCAGGAGCTGATGTAGAAGCCATGGAGGAATGCTGCTCACTGGCTTGTTCAACCTGCATTCTTATAGAACCCAGGACCACTAGCCCAGAGTGGTGCCACCCATAATGTACTGCACCCCCACATCAATCACTAATTAAGAAAAGGCTCTACCAAAGGTCTACAGCCCGATCTTATGGAGACGATTTCTCAATTAAGACTCCCTCCTCTCAGATGACTCTAGTTTTATGTCAACTTGACCCAAGCTAACCAGCACAGTCGGTTGCCACCTAGACAGATTGTTGACGTTTGCAAAATAAGTAACATCCATCGGGTCTGGGAAGTTCATCTTTTATCACGTACATCAAAGCAAACCAGCACACCTTATACTGTCATTTCTGATACTCAGAGAAGTCTGGGAAAGGAAAGAAAAAGTAATGCTCTCGAAGGGGTGCAAGAGGAAGTTCCATTGTGTCATTCTTAAAGAGACCACCAGGATGAAGACCCCAAAACATAAGCACCATGATGTCCCTTTGAAATGGGGGGGGTGCCAGAAATTCTGTTGTAAAGAAGACTGGAGAGGGGATTTTGTTTAGGTAAAAGCACAGTAGTCTTCAAAAGCTAATTAGTGATTGTCTCTCTCCCATTAGAGGGGTTCCAGAGATCTTTCCTTGAAAACATTTGACCTCTAACATAATGGACAGAGAGGTAAAGAGACAGATTTTTAAATACCTAGTCCATAAATCTTTACTGGCCTTCCAGTACAATCTACTCCTTTAGTGTAGTGAGGAACTACATAATTAGACAACTTGTTTTGGTCTTAAAGAGAGCCATCTGCATTGACTGTGCATGTAAAAAGTACCTTTTCAGTAATGAGACAAAGACAGTGCTCACCTTCCGGAACATTTGCAAGAAGCAATGTGGTTCGTTATTGATAAGAAGGGCTTTGATTCTTCTGAAGGTATTAATCTAAGTCAACAATTCACTTGTATGTATATATCCCTTGTGCTTACATCCATACTTACTTCCCCCATTCCTTCCCAGGGTTCTTTAAACAATTTCACAATTAGCATCTGCACACAGAAGGGCTTACTCGGAGCACAGTCAATGGATTTCTGTCTTGCTAGAGTCTCCTAAGGTCTTTCCTCGTGTACCACTCAGAAAGCTGGGTGCTCAGAAGAATTACCTCAAATACGTCATTCACGCCCTAACTACAGTAAAAACCTCCCATGACCTTTTAGTGATACTTTTGCTGTCTTTATGCCTTTATCTTTAAAATAAAATGGCATTTTTGCCAAATATGTGAAACCAAACATAGGAAATAAGACTAGCTCCCCCATGAAACACTTGCTGCACATTTCAGAGTGTTGGGATGTGCAACCTCTATACTCTTTCCTCTCCATTGAGTCAACGGAAACTAGGCAGAAGCGGGCAGGACTAAGGGTGAACTCAGAAGACCTATGGCAGTTCCCACTCTAAATTAGAGTTAACTAATTTAACTAAGTTAACTAATGAAAGGATCAATACCAAGAAATGTCAGCTGAGCTTTCCGCCCGGTTGGCCTATGGTACTCTCATGTACAATCTATGAAAACGTCAGCACCCCCCTTCCCCTCCCCTTCCCTGCAAATAAGACTTTCTCTACCCTGCACTTCTTTCATAATCATTTTTTAAAGTGTTTTGCCCTTAGTACATGATTTCTTAAGTATCAGAAACTGTCTTTACTCAAATTAGATAGAGCTCGCTCCATAAAATCTCTCAACCTACGGTGTGACGAAGTGCTGTGCTTGAGTGAGTTCATCTATTCTTACTACTAATGATTGACTAATATTTGTTTCAACCAATGAAGCCTCTTGGCTTTTCTGTGGCTAACTGCATTTTAAAATTATGGATTTTTTTGGAATTTGTTGCCAACTACCATACATGCCTGAATACATGCTTGAGGTGTAAGATTGAAGGTTGTGAACCGTTCGCTACCCAGCTATGAAGTCAATCTTCTCTTTCCCTGGTGAGGGAATCACAGTTTGTGACTTCTCTGCAGTTCCAGAGCCTGTGTGGTATGCCGTGTGGTGTGCTGTGGACCTGGATCGATACCTACCCACACACTCCTCTCTCGTGTCGCTAATCTCTATGCCACATCCTTTAGGGGGAGGAAGCCAAAACCATCCCTGGTGAATCTGTTACAGAAGAACAGTTTACTGATGAAGAAGGCAACCTCATCACCAGAAAAGTAATCACCATTGAGATTTCATGCTTCCAGAGTTTAAATGCCCTGCATGAGAAATACCATTGTATGCGATAGGTTATAGCGCCCCCTCGTGACACAGAATAGTCCCTACTTCTCTCTGTTGCTTCCAACAGATCACTCGGAAAGTAATAAGACGGATTGGCCCACAGGAGAGAAAGCAGGATGAAGTGGTAATGTAGCGTGGTTGCCAAGGAGGAAGTAGAAGGGAGCATCTTCTGTGAGCCCCCTGGGAAGCCTTACTAACAGAGTGACTGCTGCAGTGTGGAAGCTTGGAATGCTGGGTTGGCTTCTTCTGACATAGGCTGTGTACAGGGTCCAATCACTTTTCTTGACACCACATCTGACTCTTACTTACTGTTGTCAGAATAATCACAGAGATAAGTTCATTTATTAGAGACAAAATGTTCCAGTTGGAAGGAGAAAGAGAAGGTAGAATCCGTGACCATCAACAGCCCCCTTGAGAGGGTCCGCACTTAGCCTTTAGTTGGTGCCTGTCTAGGACACTGAGGGAGGAGGACACTGTTAGGGTAACAGAGAGTTTGGCTCACAACTTTCACATCAGGTCTATGTGGTTATCCTGCCCATCATATTCTATAAAAAAATCTAAACTTCGCTGTCATATCATGCTTTGTGCAGCCCCATGTCCAACGTGCTAACACAGAACCAACTTGGAACTGTGAGTGTAGCTTACCCAATGAACCCTTTCCTGCCAAAGAAGGCATCTTGCTATTACGCTTTGATGTTTCCCAAATCTTTATCATATTTAAAGATAGGAAGTTAAATATTAAATATTATGTTTACATAAGAAAAAAGCAAACTGAAAGGTACTGAGGACCAGGTGAGAAAGGAATAAAGACCCCTCCCCCTCCCCACCATGCTTTCTGTTGAAGGAAAAACTAAATGTGCCTCACTCTCAGAGAAGTGTGTACCTGATAGCCAGGAAAGACAGTCCCAATCTGTAGAAATTGGTGCTGTCTTGGACCATGGTGGAGAGGACAGTGTTGGTAATTCCATAAACAAAGAGAAGCAGTCGGACCAGCCATTTAGGTTCTGGCTTGGTGCTCGTTTAAGAAGTCCCCTTCATACTACAACAGACTAGTTACTGTTTTCCTGGCTGACAAAAATCATCAACTATGATTCTAACAGTTGGGGTTCGGGTGCCTTGTGAATGTCAATGACGATTTCTTCCAGCCCGTAGGAAACGGGCTGGCAGCTCTCTGGAATCATTAACCCTCTGTGCTATGATGCCTCATTATGTTGTGGTTACCTTGAACGTGCTGTGGCATGCTGTGGCCGTCCGCGGTGAGCTGGTCTGTGCAGGCGAGCTGAGCAGATCGTCTGTGTCTGAGGATGTCCCGTGGGCCTCATCACTTCTCTTTCCTACTGCAGCCTCCAGGGTCCAGTGTGGGAACTGCTCCCAAACTTTTCCACTGCAGAAACGTAACATGTGCTCTCCTTTAGCAGGGGGAAGGCTATAAAGTGAAGACGAAGAAAGAAATTCGGAACGTGGAGAAAAAGACCCACTAGTGACAGTGACGTCAGTCCAGGTGGGAGATGTACTTATGTCAACAATGAAGCTTAAAAGTCTCAAGAATTTTCTAGATTCTCTAAATAGGTGACTCACATCTTTCCTTTCTCTTTTTTTCACTGGGACCAACTATGAAGTCACCCCTGCTCTTTTTCTGCATATGAGTACAGATGTCCACATGTATGTGTGTATATATGTATATGTGTGTATCTACACATGTCCATGTACATTCACATATGCACACCGGGTCTACAAAAATTCTCCATGTGTATATGGCATCTGTAGGAACAGATAAAAATATGATTCAAGTTTCCTATTCTCTTACCATGAGGCTCCCCATTGACAGGCAGCAGCCATTTCCAGTAGGAAGATTGTCCAGCCAGTTCCAATGGACTGTGCTCAACCCCAGGAGTTTGGGTTAATACAGAACTGTCACCAAGTCTGAGTTCAATAAATAGAATCTGATACATCAACTTTTTTTTTTTTGTAAACCTAGACACAATTAAGAGGTTGATCATATGGGCTTTTTAGAAGTTAAATATTTAATAAGTGAGCTGTGTTTATATTTGTTTGGACTTTGTTTCCCTTAACATTATTTTTCTGGATTTCACATTGTTCTTTTTTTTTTTTGATATAGATATACTCAGAAAGCTAATCTGGGGTGAGAAAACAGTTTTGGAAAGTTGTGTCCTCGGGGCGTCTTCTCTCTGTCCTTTCAGTCCCCTGGGTCAAACTGACAAAGAGTGGGAATTCTAGTCCCATTTTCTTATCTGTCCCCCCCCCTGGCAACAGTGAGCCCTGAAATTTGAGTGCAGAAATAAAAAATTGGGAAATAACCTTATTTAAGGTTCCTAAGGCTCAGAATTTTACTTTTGACATGGGGTCTCTTGGAGCCTAGGCAGGACTTGTACCTCCTATGTTCCTGAGGATGACCCTAAACTCCCGATCCTCATGCCTCCCCCTCCCGATTGCTTAGATTCCAGGCCAGCAGCATGCCATGCGCAGTTTATGTAGTATTGGGGATCAAACCCAGGGCTTCATGCATGTCAGAGAAGCGCTTTACATCTGAGCTCCATCTCCACCCTCCCAGGCAGATCCTTAGTTCTGCCCGACAAATGCCCTCTCAGTATTTGCTCCACAGTATCTTTCCTTGGCCTTCTGTGAGGCACGCAGTGGACTTAGCAATCCCATGATGCCTGCTGCACTAGACTCATGCTGTAGACTCTGGGTGGGAGCCCGTCGTCATGTTGTGACCATTGATGAGATTGAAAAAGAAGAAGAGCCCCAGATGTTCTGGAAACAGAATTCTGTGTGTGTTTCTGTGTGGCTCTTCAGTTCTCACAGCCTCCCCTCTTGGATCGGTGCCATTGGCATCCCTGGTTAACATAAGGAACAGGCCCTAAGAGGTTAAGAAGATTGCCCACAGTCATATAAAAGTGGTAGAACCAGGAAAGAAACCCTAACAGGCTACCTCCAGATGCTCACCCTTGGGGCTTGCTGTAGACCTGACCTGGCAGGGATGGGAGGGGTCCCCAAAGACGCAAGTCAGCTGAGCTTTAATGAACCCAAGTTCATTTATGGGGATTCTAGTCTTCACCCTAAAGCCAAAAGGAAGTGATTAGATGTGCAAGGCAACAGCTCCACCACTAAGCTGACTTGCATAGCCTGTGGCCTTTGGAGAGCTTTTATTTTGTAGTTCAGGCTAACCCAAACCTTGCAAGAGTCTAACCACTATGCACTAGGATCACTGGCTCAGTGGTAGAGTACTTACCCAGCATGCACAAGGCTCTGTCTGGATTCAGTCCCCAGCAGCATACACACATCCTCCTGTATCCTTCCCTGAAAGCTGGGAAGTGCATGCAGGTAACCCTAGTTCTTTAGCAGCTGAGGCAGGACTATCGCAAGGTTTAGGGGACAGTGGCGATCAGTGATTTCCAATGGCAGTCGTTCATTGTGGCCGTTGGTGACACAGGGGGGGTGAGAGTAAATAGGGGTGCCAAGTAGTTTACCAACTATGTGGGTTTGGTCAAGTTACCTAATGTATGTTGTCATGTCCTTGGTGGAACAGGGAGTGGTTGAAATGAAGCCTGGAGGAGCAACAATAACCCCCTGTAGAAGGATAAGAGTGACAGGTCTCAGAGTTGTTTCAGAACTCAAGTCAGTTCAGACGTGTCAACTGCTTCATAGCAGTGGCTGCTGAGCCCCTAGAAGCCCTCCGTTAGAAGGTACTATTATAAAAGTACTAGGAGAAGCAGGAAGGAAACAAGAGGAGCAGCTTGCCAAGGCAGGCATAACGGTGGCAGCCAGCAGAAGTCACAGCAGCCGCGCCACCCAGCCCTTCCTCAGGAGAAGGTGGTTTACTACATCCGCTATCAGTGGCTCCCATAGTAAACTGAGGCAGTCCGTAAAGCCTCAGGTGTCTGTTCCTCTTTACCAAGGAATGGAGCAGAGACCCAGACAAAGCCAGAGGAGGTGATGACCACCCCTCTCCCTTTCACAGACTGAGGTAGTTCATCCCACTCAGGCCCCTGTCTCTGGGACCTTTTCCCAGAATGTGTCCAAGGTACAGATAGTTTTCTGTCTGTTTTCCTGATACATGGTGGAGACACAATCGAAGCCGGGGAGTGTGGCTGCTGGCCGTTCCTAACAAACACCCTTGCCGTTTTAATTACCTGTGCAGGAGGGGACATAATACTGCCCCGTTATTAGGATTGATGTAATTCACTTCAGGACAGTGCCAGATAGGTAATAACCACTCAGTAAAAATGAAAGAAATGCATTTTCTTTTGCTTTAAAAATATGCACCAGTCTGTTCCTGGTATGTTTGCTTTTTCCTGCCGGCTCTGCAGCTTTGGCTGTTTTTAACTCAAGTCGCTAGGAAAGAACCAATCCAAAAAGGCCTCATTTATTGCTATTAGTTGAAGAGGAAATCTGTTCTGAGTTGGGAGTTGTTTTAAACTAAGTTTTCAGCCAAGTGTGCTAGTGCACGTCTATAATTCTAGCACTTGGGAAGACAGAGGCAGGAGGATCAAGAGTTCAAGGCCAGCCTTGGCTATGCGAAACTCAGTCTCCAAAAAGAAACCAAACAAACAAAAACT
>CABHPP010139076.1:0-13382 GCA_902168425.1 Peromyscus attwateri | reverse complement strand
TCCCACCAGCAGTGGAGGAGAGTTCCCCTAGCTCCACATCCTCTCCAGCACAAGGTGTCCTCAGTGTTTTTGATCTTAGCCAATCTGACTGGCGTAAGGTGGTATCTCAGAGTTGTTTTGATTTGCATTTCCCTAATGATTAGGGATGTTGAGCAATTCCTTAAATGTCTTTCAGCCATTTATGTTTCCTCTGCTGAGAATTCTCTGTTTAGTTCTATAGCCCATTTCTTAATTGGACTGTTGGGAATTTTGATGTTTAATTTCTTGAGTTCCCTATATATTCTGGATATCAGTCCTCTGTCAGATGTGGGGTTGGTGAAGATCTTTTCCCATTCTGTGGGCTGTCGCTTTGCCTTGTTGACCATATCCTTTGCTCTACAAAAGCTTTTCAGTTTCAAGAGGTCCCATTGATTGATTGTTTGTCTCAGTGTCTGAGCTACTAGTGTTATACCCAGGAAGTGATCTCCTATGCCAATGCGTTCAAGACTACTTCCTACTTTCTCTTCTAGCAGGTTCAGAGTAGCTGGATTTATGTTGAGGTCTTTGATCCACTTGGACTTAAGTTTTGTGCATGGTGATAAATATGGATCTATTTGCAGCCTTCTGCACGTTGATATCCAGTTATGCCAGCACCATTTGTTGAAGATGCTTTCTTTTTTCCATTGTACAGTTTTGGCTTCTTTGTCAAAAATTATATGTTCATAGGTGTGCGGATTAATGTCAGGGTCTTCAATTCGATTCCATTGGTCCACAAGTCGGTTTTTATGCCAGTACCAGGCTGTTTTTATTACTGTAGCTCTATAGTAGAGCTTGAAGTCAGGGATCGTGATGCCTCCAGAGGTTGTTTTATTGTACAGGATTCTTTTGGCTATCCTGGGTTTTTTGTTTTTCCATATGAAGTTGAGTATTATTCTTTCCAGGTCTGTGAAGAATTGTGTTGGTATTTTGATGGGGATTACATTGAATCTGTAGATTGCTTTTGGTAAAATTGCCATTTTTACTATGTTAGTCCTGCCTATCCATGAGCATGGGAGATCTTTCCATTTTCTGACATCTTCTTCAATTTCTTTTTTCAGGGACTTGAAGTTCTTGTCATATAGGTCCTTCACTTGCTTGGTTAGTGTTACCCCAAGGTATTTTATGTCATTTGTGGCTATTGTAAAGGGTGATGTATCTCTGATTTCCTTCTCAGCCTGTTTGTCAGTTGTATATAGGAGGGCTACTGATTTTTTTGAGTTGATCTTGTATCCTGCTATGTTGCTGAAGGTGTTTATAAGCTGTATCAGTTCCTTGGTTGAATCTTTGGGGTCACTCAAGTATACTATCATGTCATCTGCAAATAGGGAAAGCTTGACTTCTTCCTTTCCCATTTGTATCCCCTTAATCTCCTTATGCTGTCTTATTGCTCTGGCTAGAACTTCAAGTACTATATTGAATAAGTATGGGGAGAGCGGACAGCCTTGCCTCGTTCCTGACTTTAGTGGAATTGCTTTAAGTTTCTCTCCATTTAATTTGATATTGGCTGTTGGCTTGCTGTAAATTGCCTTTATTATGTTGAGGTATGTTCCCTGTATTCCTGATCGCTCCAAGACCTTTATCATGAAGGGGTGTTGGATTTTGTCAAATGCCTTTTCTGTATCTAGTGAGATGATCATGTGGTTTTTTTCTTTCAGTTTGTTTATATGGTGTATTACATTGACGGATTTTCGTATGTTGAACCACCCTTGCATCCCTGGGATGAAGCCTACTTGATCATGGTGGATAATTGTTTTGATGTGTTCTTGGAGTCTGTTTGCCAGTATTTTATTGAGTATTTTTGCATCAATGTTCATGAGGGAGATTGGTCTGTAGTTCTCTTTCTTTGTTGTATCCTTGTTTGGTTTAGGAATCAGGGTAATTGTAGCCTCATAGAAGGAGTCTGGTAATGTTCCTTCTGTTTCTACTGTGTGGAACAATTTAGAGAGTATTGGTATTAACTCTTCTTTGAAGATCTGGTTTGTTGATTTTCAAGAGAAAACCAAACGTGGAATAAGTCAGGTTAAATCACACAGCTGTAAATCTGTTGAACCCATTTCCCTCTCCTTGGTGTGAAATCCTCCACCTGGGTGAAAAAGGATCTGTTCTCTGAAACTTCAGAGATAAGAACACGATATGAGAAGAGGATGTCCCACTTCCAGTAGCCACTGCCCAGCCAGAACTGAGAGCGTTTCTCCAGTCACAGCTTGTCAGATGTTCACAGGATCTGCTTGGTCTCTGGAGGTAGCTGGCAGGAAGAGTGAGTTGGAATTTTTCCTGATCTACTAAGAATTGAGTTTTCTGTCCCTTTCTTACCTCTTAATGTAGTGACTACTGGATGGCCAGTCACAGGTATTCAGTGAAAACTGCAAAAAGTTGTTGCCTAAGAATAGCTGTATCTATGGAATCTTGGCCCATTTATGTCTTGGATGAATTTTGCTTTGAGTGCAAAACTGTTCAATGATTTGTCCTCCTTTTTTTTTTTTTTTTTTTTCTGAGAGTGCCATTTTTTTTTTTACTTTAGCTTAAGCTCCTAGTACCAAGGGACTTTATTTTCCACTTCCTTTAAAAAATAAATTTCATTAGTAGAAAAAATTGCAAGTAAGTAAAAAACATCATACGACACAATTAACCAGACCCAAAGTCTGTACAACTCAATGATATTTTATTCAGTTAGAATAGGCATTTGACGGAGGTTCACATTAAATTTTACACGTTTATTATCAAATATATTTTATGCACTTATCCACCACCCAACCCCCCCCAAAAATCCATGACAGAATTAGAACTAGAAAAATAATTATAGTTTTATATCCTCTTTCATCACTTGTGTTCATTATCTGAATTCAACAGCTTCCTCATCCCCTTTTATTAGGCCTTTCTTGTTCTTTTCTTCATGTGATACTGTACCCACATGTATGTATGTTCATATATATATATATTTGGCTAGATTCCACATATGAGAGAGAATAAGTTTTTTTTTCTTTCTGAGACTGTGTGACAGTGCTTCTTTTGAATCAATTTCATTTTTTAAAGAGATGATCATTGATGTGTTGAACTATAGATACATATAACCACCATATAGAGTATGGTGTCTTTTTTTGTTTGGGGGTTTGTTGTTGTTGTTGTTTGCTTGTTTGTAGTTGTTGTTGTTTTGACATTACCACCATTCTTCTGATGGTTAGCAGTCATGTTCATTGTCTTTGATGAACTTTCCCATTTAGTGAAGAGTGGAATGTGACAGGTGGCATTTGAAGTGTTAGCAATGGTTGATTTGAGGCAAGAAGAATCAAGTTTAAAACAGCAAATAAATCCAGCATTTGCTTAATAATTCACTGTTTGCTGCAGTAGACTCTTATCTGGCCACCCACATTCATCTGCTTGCTGACGTGGCTTCTGCTTCAGTCGCAGAAGCTATTTTTTGCACCTTTTGTGTCTTTAGAGGAACCGAGTGGGCCTACTTGCTTGTAATGATTCATATCTTAAAGTGCACAGGGTGTCCTGAAGTTCTGCTTCAGGGATGCAGTAAGGTGGCAAGGGGTTAGGGAGGAGGGAGTGAAATCCCTTTAAATATTTGTAAGAAGTGGTCCAGGAACAAGGCACATTTTGACAGTTGGGGTGTGATCCTTTAGTGCTTTTTGCAAAAGACTTGGAACTGTCTTGGTAGCATAAGACAGTGTTGTTGTTATGGTCTTAAACAGCAAATATACAGTGTCCATCTGTGGGTATGATAGTCATTTTCTTTTAAGACGATGTTTTGCTCTGTAGCCCAGATTGACTATTAGAATTTAGTCACCCTCTTGCCTCAGCTTCCTGACTTCTGGGATGGTTGGCCTGCAACACCACACCAAAATGTATAGTCCTATTTTTTTTGTTGGCCTCTTATACGTAGAGCCATACCATCTCAGATGATTAATTTGTATATTCAGATTAAGTAGTTTGATCTTCCTTGCACTGCTTTAGATTAGACTGAGATAAATATGAATTCAAAGTACAACGGGGTCCTTTTCTCCACTTACACACTAGCCTCCACGAAGGCTTTAGGGTTTTTTCTCTCTTGGTGTTGGATTCCTAGTTAAGAAATTAATTTTAGCACAGAACATAGCTGAAAAGAGGAAGTTTTATGAGGTTATCTGAGAATATGAAGTTGAGCTGATGACTCTCCATAGAAGCTCTGCAGGAACTGTCTGAAGCCGGAAGGTGGTATGGCCGCCTGGACTGCGGTGCCTCAGCTTTCACATCCAGTGCTTTGTATTTTGATTTGATTTGATGTTGCTCATATGTATGCAGATGCGCAGGCATGCTTGCGCATGATTGCATGCATGTGGAGACATGCTTTTGGTGTCCTTCCTTAGGCACTATCTACCTTAGTTTGTGAGACAGTCTCTCCCTGGCTTGGAATTCACCTAACATGATCGGCTGGCTGTCTAGTGAGCCCTGGGATTCACCTTTCCCCGCCTCTCCAGTACTGGGATTACAAATGTGGACCACGGGTTCTGGGGATGCAACTCAGGTCCTTATGCTTGCCAGGCAAGCACATTATCAACTAAACTATCTCCCTAGCCCCAGAATATTAAGTTTTTTTTTTTTTACTATAGCATTGTTTTTTTTTAAATTGCTTGTGCTCTGTTACAAGTAATTCCCTCTTAATACAAGTATTCATCCAAAGATTTATATTGTATTAAAACAAAGGATTTTTTTAAATTAAAAAGTGATGTTTTTTGAGAGATATAATCCCAAATTTTATTTCTTGAGCACAGGCAGTTCCTAGGGGTGAAGAATAAGCGAGCACATTAAGTTAAGTGTAAGCATCAACATCTTAAATGTTCTTGTTCATCCTTCAGATTCCAAGAAGTTGTGCATGAGCTTCAGTGGAGACAGTTGGGAAGCAAAGACGCTTGTGATGCAGTTTATTGATATGAGGATAGCAGGTTAATGGTTAAATTTATTACTCTCTCCTATCAGTTTTACATATAACTTGAAAAGCAGTTTGGGCCTGCAGTGAACCCCTACACAAACTCCCTGGACCTGATGGGTGTAGTCCATTTCGATAGAAGTATGCTGTATAGCTTTTGATTCTTTTGATTTTCATGATAGGCCCATCTGAGAGTACTTTTTTCCTGCTGAGTTTATTTCCATGTGAAGTTCTTAGTAATCCTTATAGGAATAACTTTTATAGTATGATGGGAAAAGATGTCACTGGAATTGTGAAATCACAAGTATGAAGTTACAGACGTTTTATGATAGTATGTGAGAAGCAGCATGGTAGAATCAAAGTAAGTCATAGGTGTCTCGACTACATTTTTAGTTATGTCCACACTGCAGCCCACTTGGGAAAATATGGCTCTGTTTCCTCTGACATTCTAACATGTCAATTTAGACTGCAAGCATGTCAAAGTACATCAAAGTGCTGTCGTAGTGAATTGACTTTCCCAAAGCGGTTCCAGTTATTTGGCAGGGTTCCACAAGATACACAGTACTCTCCTCCTATTGGTCACGTACCAATCTTAAGAAAGACCAAAGGTATTATTGAGATTTTTTGCTAAAGACAGCACTTTTGCATAATTTAGCTTCCAGGAAAGTACCTTAGTAAAGTCATCTCATGGAAATCTGTGTTCATTTGGACTTTGGCACAAGTCACATTGTTTTCCTCCCTCCCTCCCTCCTTTCTTTCTTTTCTCTTTCTCTTTTTCTTTCTCTTTTCTTTGCTTTCTTGACAGAGTTTCTTTGTACAGCTTTGGAGCCTGTCCTGGAACTCTATAGACCAGGCTGGCCTCAAACTCACAGAGATCCACCTGTCTCTGCCAGCTCATAGGTTTTCAAAAAATGTTTTATTAATGATCCATAGCAACAGGAAAGTCCATATACTTGTTTATAAGTACAGAGCCACCCAATTCTCCAAAACAATAAGAACAGCACACAATATCTAAGAAGCCATCTTGATTTTAAGCATTGTCTTATTAGTAAACTATCAAGGCAAAGAGGCTGAGCTTGTTACCTGCTGTCCTTTCCCTATGTGGGATGTAATTATCTAGTGATGGCCACTCAACCTTTGCTACCACTCAACTAAGGATTAATTTCCTAAGGTAAACTTTTTTCTGAGATACTGTTTTTCCCAGCCAAGAGCAAACTGGTAGGGTAGGTCTCTACCCCTGAGCAGAGCCAGCGCGCCTGTCAGGCTGCCTCTCTCACCCTCTCTTCCATGCTGTGTCACTTCCTTGGCTCAGGTTTCCTTTACACACACACACACACACACACACACACACACACACACACACACCCTGAAACAGCCATACCCTTTCAATCTCACCATCTTCTAAAAAGCGCCGCTGTCAGGCAGGATGGTGCATGGTGTCCCTGACACAAAGACACCTTTTGGCTGTTACACTATCCACAGGAACCCCTAAGGCCATATGCTCTAAATTTTATCCTCAGTGCACTGAAAACACTGGGGGAAATTTTAAATGTGAATGTGAGACTGTGCTTAGAATATCGAGTCCTTTGTTGGCAGTGGGTGCCAAAAATGACTTTGTGTGGGTTTGGTTGCCATAAAAAGAAATCCCAGTGAATAAAATGATAACTAGCTGTTTTCTTTTCATATAAGAATTTCTCTGCTATTGAATTTTTTAGCATATTAATTGATTGGGGAAAACTGGTGTTTATATTCAACGCGCTTTTTGAAATTATGAAAAATGGATGTATATGATCATAAATAATCTAGCTGTAACTAATGAAGTTGCAATAGAGCTTTGTGGCTTTAAGCAGATCTATATCAAAAAAGTTAAACTAAAATCCTAATATATGCAATGATACATTTGGTAATTTGAAATAATATAAGGTCAAAAAATATTTTCCTGGGCTCAATGATCCATTTGATGTACATTTTCTCTCCATTATAATCTCCTCCTAATATACTCTCCTATAATAAAATGTTTCCCCAATTATGACCATCATCATACATTTTAGTAATAAAATACAAACCAATAAATTTATTTATTTATTTTAGAAAATTAAACCTCTTAGTGAAAATACCAGTTAAGAAGAACAACAAAAGACATGTCTTTATCAAATGCTAGATTGAACTCAGAAAGCCTTGTGTTTTTTCAGAGTGAATTCCTTTCCTTGGCTTAAGTGAGGAAGAACAGCACAGAAACTTTTGAGTCTACCCAGAGCCTGCTTGGGTGTAAAGGAAAAAGCTCCACCACATGCGGTCAATGGCCAGTGATGCACATCATTTCGATTACATTTTATTTTCATGTCCAAGAAAAAGCAGCTCAAGACAAGCCATTCATAAAACCCTCCATGTCTGTAATATCCATCAGTGTGATCCTGAAATTCCCTGAGGGGCCAGTACTGCTTGCCCTTTCTAACCTCTCCCAGTCTCAGAAACTTCCAGTGACTTATGAGCAGCAGTGAATGGAAGGCTACCTAAAAATAGTGCTGGGGAAGACAGTGGAAACTCAGATATGTATAAAATCATATGATCGAGCCGGGCGTTGGTGGTGCACGCCTTTAATCCCAGCACTCGGGAGGCAGAGACAGGCGGATCTCTGTGAGTTCGAGGCCAGCCTGGGCTACCAAGTGAGCTCCAGGAAAGGCGCAAAGCTACACAGAGAAACCCTGTCTTGAAAAACCAAAAAAAAAAAAAAAAATCATATGATCATATGTAAAGGGTTTGTATGGAATGGAACTTCTTCCTAACTCCATAGATCCCCCCCCCCCTCTCTCTCTCTCTCTCTCTCTCTCTGTGTGTGTGTGTGTGTTTGTAGTGTATGTGACCTCCTATGCTTTGCTTTTTACATGGCTGCTGGGGGACTGAACTCATGTTCTCATGCTTGCCAAACAAGCACTCTTTCTTCCTTACTGAGTTTTCTCCCGAGCTCCCTCCTTAGTCACACTCTCAAGCATTTCACTGAAATGAGAAGAAGGTGGACTGTGCCTTTAGAAGAATATGGATCAGTGCATCCTTGTGCTGGGAGGTCCACTCTTCCTGAAGGACCTGGGAGTTGGAAGGAAGGAAGGTCTGGGAAATGGTGTTTCTGGATTCAATAGTGCGGCATCCCAAGGAGCTTATCCAGAAAGTCTGCTGTTGAATTGTACATGACACTTTCCCTCCACTCTTTGAAGTCTATTTTCAGAATAGGCTTGGTTTTTGATAGGAGTTTTATTTGGTGTGTTGGGTGTTTTCTCCTCGGTAAGGATGTATCTAGTCACTGGTATAATAGTTTTAATTGGTTGTTGTAAAACGAAATGGTAGCTGTCTGATTTAGAAAGATAAGTACCTCATTGTCAAATGAAAACATGAGTACATTATAGTCTTTTCTTTTCATAAAAATCTGTCCTTATTTCACTTGAAGTTTCTGTTATAGCAAAATTACATATTGTATGTCATCCAAAGGATGGGAAATGATAAATGCTAATTTTCACTTCTGGGGTTGATATTTTCCTTTAAAGTAATGATCTTCAAAGAACAAAGGAGAGCGATTTGTCTTGAAGGTTTCCAGTGTTCTCATAAGGCACTGCCTAAGTCATACTTAGAACACTATTTAAATTATGGACATTTCCCCCTAAGGAGTCACATTTGTAGCTATTTTCTTTATCTCCAACCTACAAAGGTCAGATATTTGCTTCTAGAACATTTGAAGCTTGAGGGTTTCAAACCGTGACAGTGATTGAAACTTTGGAGTTACATGAAAATACTTAGGGAAAAAGATGGAAGATGGAGTATTTTAAGTTGTGATGAGACTTAGTGGTGAGTATATATGAGACATGTGGTGGTCAGAGGTCAGCCAAGCTTGAGTTGGATTCCAGCTCCTGCTCTCAGTTTCTCCATGTCTTCCTCCTCTGTGCAGCAGATGTAATAATTCTACAGTCATAGACACCAAGTGAGATAACATATATGAAATCTTTTGAGTTTTATCTGTGTTGGTGTAGAACAAATACAGAGTGATTGACAGCTACTGTTGTCACAGCAGCTTGACTTTTCCTCACCTGAAGTGCTCAGGACCAGTACAAAGTGTTAGCTTTTTCAGAAATTCTGGAATATTTGAATACACACACACACACACACACACACACACACACACAGAGAGAGAGAGAGAGAGAGAGAGAGAGAGAGAGAGAGAGAGAGAGAGAGAGAGAGAGATATCTGGGAATTCAAGTGTAAATTCATTTATATTTCACGTATGAATTATACATATGGCCTGAAGATAATTTTATATAATATTTTTAGTGTATCTGCCTTTGAGTGCAACTTATCACATGAGGCCAGGAATGAAAATTTTTACCCCTTGGCATCGTGTTGGTGCCCAGAAGGTTCCATATTTTGTAGTGTTTTGAATTTCAGATTTCTTCCAAGCAGTGTTCAAGCAGTGTTAGCGTTGGGGCTGTAGTCATTGATCAATATAAATTAAACCCGGGAAGTAAATTGGAAATTATTTCAAGCTCTGAATCCCAATTGAGGATGTGCATACTTCTTCATGAATCATAGGCAAATTCTACTTACATTTTAGAGGGTATTGCTTGCCTCTCAAAGCCCCAAATAGGCTACATCTACAGGAGTCTTTAACTATTGAACTATACACAGAATCTCACCAGTTTAGGGGCAATACCATGCATTTGTGTTAGTCTCATGCCTGGAATTGATTGAAGTAAATTCTCATTGATACACTTTGAGATCATCACTTTTCTTTAAAATTAGGAAAATCACTGTGAGCGCACAAACGTCAATTCAATGTAAAACTTCCCAACAAATCAACATTAATATGTGTGTGGTTTAGTTTCTATACAGGTGATTTGAAGATCTATTTATTGTGCCTCATAGCTACTAATGGAAGGAGCTTCCTGTTACAATGTCTTGTTATAAATATCTGTCTCTATCTCTACAACTTTACTTCTATTAAAAGCTGCTGGAGGTCTGGAGAGATAGGTCAGTTGGAAAAGACCTTGCTCATAATTCCAGTACTGGTGAAGAAGAGACAATCCAGTCCTTGGGTTTTTTGGCCAGCCAGCCCAGAGTACTTGACAAGACATAAGACCTTATCTCAAAAGAACAAACAAACAAACAAAAAGTGGACAACACCTACAGATTGACATCTGAGGCTGTCCTCTGACCTCCACATGCGCATATATACATGCATATGCAACACACACACACACACACACACACACACACACACACACACAACCTCAGTATCCTTATGAAATTGTCTATCTTCCATCTCTTTTTACTTTATTTATTTATTTATTTATTTATTTGTTTGTTTGTTTGGTTTTTTTTTTTGAGACAAGATATTTCTGTGTAGCCCTGGCTGTTCTGGAACTCACTCTGTATACCCTGGCTGACCTTGAACTCAGAGATCCACCCACCTCTGCCTCCCTAGTGCTAGGATTAAAGGTGTGTGCCACCACTGCCCACTTTCCATTTCTTTTTATTTAAATGAGGTGAAAATATGCATACTCAAGTGCAGTAAGTTTTTCTTCACTCAATTTCTGTCTCCTGAGCAAAAGCACCTACACTTTGTCCTATACCTTTTCTTGTGGTTCTATTCTCTGTCAGTCATGTTTTATTTAATAGTTCTTCTAAACATTTTTGAGCTGAACTGGTCACCCTTCTCTGAGGGACTCCTTCACATTTCTGTAATTTAAATGTTATGAAAGTAAACAACTCATTTAAATATTCAAATCTTAAATATACAAATTTATTTAAATACTCAAAAATTTAAAACTATGATTTTTCAATTTTTGATATCTAAAGAATTAGTGGTGGGTTAATCGTATCAAAAAATAAGCTTTGTTATATAGAATAGTCTTGAAAATATATAACAATTACTTTTAAAATTTTTAATTGGATTTAGGTCATATATATATATATAATGTGCATTGGTATGAGGGTGTCAGGTCCCATGGAACTGGAGTTACAGACAGTTGTGAGCTGCCATATGGATGCTGGGAATCAAACCTAGGTCCTTTGGAAGAGAAGTCAGTGCTCTTAACCACTGAGCCATCTCTCTAGCCCTAGATTTAAGTTTTTATATAAAACAAAATTCATCAAATTACAGGGTCAGCATGCAATACTGTTAACATTATGCGGTGTTTAAGTCCAGCTCAAGATCATGTTTTCAAGTTTGAATTGTACAGCACATTGTGATCTGTCACTCTAAAACATTTTGCCCCTAACTTCCCTTAATACACAGAGATCACCACCTCCCTCTACCCTCCCGAATCTCCAAGATGCTCCCATTCTACTCTCAACAACGTCCATGAGACTGTTTTAGATTCCACATGGGGTGTTATTATATGGTTCATGTTTTTCTATCTCTGAATTATTTCATGTCCTGTAATGGGCCTCAGTTACATGAGAGTTGTTGAGATGATGAGATTCTATCTTTTGTGTGCTCATGTTTGTGTGTTAGTATACACATGTGCCTTCAGGTGCACATGAACATGTGTGCATGTAGAGACTTGGGGGGGGCAACAATAGGTGTCTTCATCAATCACTCTCCACCTTAGTTTGTTTTTTATTTTATTTTGGGGGATAGGGTCTCTCATTGAATCTGGAATTTGCTGATTTGGCAACACTGGATGGCCAATCATATCCCTGTCTGTCTCCTCAACATTTTGGGGTCAAATTCATCTTTGTGTGACAAGCACTTTTCCAACTGAGCCATTGCCATAGCTCCCAAATTTTCATCCTTTTTAAAGTAGAATATCCCGCCATGTGTGTCTCCATGTAAATTCTAGAATTGTATTTTTCTAGGTCTGTGAAGAATGTCTGTGGTATTGTGATGAGCACTGCATTATACCTATAGGTTATTTTGGGTAGTATGGTTATAAAACTAACTACATTGATTCTTACTGTCCATGAAGCTTGGTTATCTTTCCAAGTTTTTGTGTATTCTCTTCAGTGTGTTTTCATCAATGTTTTATAATTTCTATGGTAGAGATCTTTCAACTCATTGGTTAAATATATTCTTTTGTTGTTGAAGCTATTGCAAATGGGATAACTTTCTTGATTTCTATTTCAAATGATTCGCTACTGGCATATGCCTACTATAACATTTTTTATAGCGTGTTTACTTTGGACAAAATTTGTACCATCTCTCAGCCCCCTGAACTTGTGCAGTAAAGGAAACACTGGCTCAACTCTTATTACTGCTGTTGTGGGTGAGCATAAGGCTGACCACTCTAGGATAGCACATTGTAAAATAATCTTTGTTGTTGTTTTAGAGCACATAGCATCCTTAGTGCTCATCCTTAGACTCTCATCCTTAGTGCACTGAACATTCTCTTTGTACAATAATGCTGTAGTTTGATGGGTTGATGGGTAGTTTTTCCTAATGGTGTTTGTTTTGTATACAGGACGCATCAGGACAATCATGCCCATGAAAACTCTAAACTGTTCAGGTAACTTCTTCATTTTTAAATGACCCTTTAAACTCTCCTCCAAGGAGGCTTTGTTTTCCAGATTATGAAGGTTTTAGGACTATTCTGTTAAGACACTTTGATATGATTTCACCAAAGTTCTTTGATAATCTTTGTGTCTTCTATCTATCTTTGATCTAGCTTTGCTGGTTGCTGTTTTCAAGCTATAAACATACCTATGTGTTGTATTAACATATTATATAAAATCCCATGTAGTTATATTTTGTTCCATATGCATTACATAAAATTAATTGTTTATTATTTACTTTTATATTTTATATTAATACAGATATATAAGTATAATTTATTTTAAGCTATAGAATTACATAATGTACTTCTGCATGCAAGCAATAAAATATGGCTAGAAATAGCTTTCAAGTTTCTAATTAAGGTTTTAAAAATTATATAATATAAATAATATTTAACAATATACTGTCCTTCAAACGCTTTGGGATGTGGATGGTGGATGGAACCCAGTGCTTCATAGATACTAAGCATGTTGCTTTGCCACTGAGCTCAGGCTTCACATTTACTTCCTAAACAAAATTAAGGAGTATTTATGAAACTTGTCAGCACATTGGCCATGGAAGAAATTTATACTTGTGACATAATTCTGGGCTTGAAATTAATATAATTTACTTAGGTAATTAATGCAATGTCTGTAAATAACTTATTGGAATGGAAAACATTTTATTTTATCCAACTTCAGGCTAATGGTTGAGCATTGGTCTTGCTATCTTATTTGATGATTCTTATGACAACTTGCTTTCTTGTCCTTCAGGTCATTGTACTTTAGTGAAGCTGGCTGTTGAACTTTGCTGTAGTTGATGGGCAAAATTTCTCCTGGACTATTCCGCACCCTAATTTCATCCTAGTTGAAAAATATTCAAATGCCATAAGGAACCTTTGTAGCTTTGCACTTTGCTTTCGAAGATGGACATTTC